>CATIWR010094287.1:0-43268 GCA_949677035.1 Omphalea diandra | reverse complement strand
CCTCATATGAACATCAATTTTACATTTTGAGACTTCATTATAATTGTTCAAAACTTAATAAAAATTTATAAAATCTATATTATTTTGTCTATTATATATATATATATATATATATATATATATATATATATATATATATATATATGAAACACACACACACACACACACAATTAACATGATTATTTCTATTTCACCATAATACTTGAAATCATATTCATATCTTTAATAATTCTTTGTGAATTACTTTAAAATAATTAATTTCATAAATATACTCAAACTTTTCATATTCAATTTAGTCTAAAAGTGCAATTAACCTCAATTTACATATAATTAGCTTCTTCCTCCATTAATAATTCACTTAAAATTATTTTACTTATGTATAAATTATTTCTTAGCAATAAACCTCATATGAACATCAATTTTACATTTTGAGACTTCATTATAATTGTTCAAAACTTAATAAAAATTTATAAAATCTTAACGAGACTTCCAAAATTCATGAAACTTACACTATTATTACTATGGCAATTATTAGGACTTTTTGCCATGAATTACTATACAAGTATGTTGGGCCATCATCAAATCGCCATGTACGTTGGTCGAAATTTACCATTGGTGGCTATTGGAAAAACAACAAAAGTCATCTGGGTGATCTTTCTTTTAATAGCTCGGAGGAACTAATGTCATCATTATGCGAGTTACTATTTATCCAAATTGACAAAAAATAAAACTGTAACCAAAATTTTTGACCACTTGTTCCATCTCCTTTTGGCCTCTTTTTGAGGTGAATTAAGTGTCCATTAAAAAGTTATGAAGAGAGTTTTTTTTTTTTTTTTTTTTTTTTAAAAAAAAAAATTTAAGTCACCCAAAATAGAGCTCTAGTTTAAGAGATATTGCAATCTAAAATTTTTGTCTCTGTATGTCCAAAACGATGTCATTTTGGCATCCGGGTAGAGGTGGGTTGGCTTGCACTGCAAGACCAAGTGGCATTACACATGTATTACCCCTCTCTCTCTCTCTTAGCATTAGGTGCGAGACTTTGTCCCTGTATCTTTTGTTTTGGTATGCTAAAACATACATTTTTGGCTTGCAAAAATCGTCCTTATTTTTTTAATACTCTTTTTTCTCTTTTATAATAATAATAATAATAATTCTTGTAATTAAAATCTATACTATACAAATATTTAAATTTCATAAAATTAAATCCTCTATATATAATTAAATTAATTTTAAAATATATAAATTAATTTAAATTAAAATTATATATTTTATAATTTATATATATTTAATTTATAATTTATATATATTTATAATTTATATATATATATATATATATTTATTAGAATTTAATAATTATTATCTAATTTATTATTATTATATATTTTATTATATATTCTAATTTCTAATTAGAAATATATTCTAATTTATAATTAGAAATATATATATTATAATTTAAAATTTCATTTATAAATTTAGAATTTCTAATTAATTTAAATTAAACTAACTCTCTTAAACATAAATATAATAATATCTTCACTTAAATAAATTAATATCAAATTAGCTTAAATCAATAATAAATCATTGTCAATTAATTATTTCTCATGACATAAAATATATTTCATAAATAATTTGATCTCCCAAAAATTAACAAAAATCTTATCTGTGAGCACATTGATTTTGTGATTGTACTCAAATGAGTGTAATGTTGCTTGTGACTCTGAATGTTTTTTTTTTATCAACCATCGAGGTTGAGAGGATGGTTGTAATACATTGGTGCAATCCCCATGTTCTAGCATGCGTTTAGGATCATTGAAGGACCCTTAGATGGCTTTATGATAGGTAGAAATCTTTAGTGAAATCAAGTGGCCAATAGGTTGCCAATACAGGGCAATACTTTAGCACTACCCCTAAGCTTGACTAAAGTTGCCACCTAACTTTAATAAAGACAAAATTTTAGATGAAAGGGATTTTGAGCCTAATAGGACATTCTAAAAGGTCTAATCTGTCTTTACATTATTAGAGATTAGATTTGAGAATTGAACATTACGTATGGACGAGGTTAGGCACCCCAAATCGCCTAGACTTTGGAATCTAACTTTCTAACATCTTTAGTTTACGATTATAATTTTAGCCTTATTGTTTAGTTAGTCTATATTTAAGTGGCCTTGAAACATTCATCTAACACATTTCAAGCCATTCACAATATTTAAATATGATAAGCATTCACCATAGGGAGAGAATACATATGCAAGCACAGATAGGGATTAACATGCAAATGTCTAAATTATCATGCGACATGCATTAAGTGAACCTTCTAACCTATAAAAGAAGGCACATATTAGTCCTAAATCATAAGCAAAAAGGAAACAAAACAACTCTTAAAGTATACTTAAAATAAATAATTAAGGAGGGAATATGCTACCTCGCCTTTGGGATTTATGAATCTAGCCATAAAAATATACTAAGCATAATATAAAAACACAAATATAATAATGGCACAAAATAACATCAACACATAAGGCAAAAGATAATGATCTTGTAAATAAAGGCTAAAAGGCTTTAGGCAAAAAATTGGGATGCAAATGTGGGCTCATAAAACCTTAAAATCCTCTTACAAAGTGCTTTAAAAGAGTATATAATGTTAAAGGTATCAAGGAAGTTCCCACATCCATGGATGATATTAGGATGCCATAAGAGACAAGGTGAAGATCAACATGCCTAAAAACCTAAACCATGAATCACCATGTTAAGGTGATAAAAAAAGGATCCTTAGGCAGCAAGCTCTCCTCCATTTACATGTTGTACCATCAATGTCAAAGAGAAAGAAAATGGGAAGTAAGCTAACTATGAATGGGGTTAGCCTACCCCAACCATATGATGGTAAAAGCTAAAATAGTGAAATCATTATCACACATCATAAATAATCACTTAAAATGAGTGGAATGAAAGAATCATTAAGATTACAAACCCTTCATTTTTCATATTCACACATGGATAAACATCTTAAGAATAAGGATAATGAAGCATAAAGAAGCCAACTTAAATAAACCAGCACATATATTTAGATGTTCATAGCCTAAAAAATGAGAATAAGTGTCATTGACCATTATAGCCTACCCTCATATCTTCTATAAGAGGCTCACAAAGCCATAAAAAAAGAAAGAAAAATACAAAAAAACATAAAATAAAATGAGTGAAATGATGTTGTGAGTAATAACAAAGGGTTATACAAATAAAAGCTAGTCTATGCAAAACTCCCAATGATATGTACAAACCAATATTTGTTTATACTATAACCCACAAAGACTACTGAGATATGAAATTGAAAGAAAAGGAAAAGAAGAAGAAAATGAAGAGTCCTTAGACACCCTAATTAATGTTTATTGCCCTTAGAGGCACTTTGGTAATGAAAATTTCCTTCAAATACGAGGAAAAATAATGCAAAAAAGTTGTCAATGCTTGGTTACCTTGAATCCTTTTGATGTATATTAGGTATTTATGTTTGTTGTGTGGGGTGAGGCCTTATAGGGTTTGAGAATTGATTTTGACTGAGTTTTATTAAGGTAAAAGATTCCCTTTGTCCCTCAATGGGATGGGTCTTTATAGAAGAAGAAAGAGTGCAACTAAGCTCAATGGCTCAAATTGTACCTTATCATAAACTTTCTACAAATAAGACAAGGAAAATTCTAGAGATTAAAATTTAATAAAATTTAAAAGTTATTTACAACCATGAGGGTGTCTGTATAGACCTAAGATTGGTTGTATAACCCTTTAAGGCTTAATGGTTTACTATTTTGAAAGCTTATGGCTTTTAAACTCTAATGGGTTATATGTATAGCCAACTTATGGTCTATATAAGCCTTTGAAGTTGACTGTATAACCATCTATATTTATTGTACAACTAATAGTTCCTCTCCCTAAATGGCTTTCAAGGTTGGTTGAATGAAAAGTGGTTTGATTTATGGCTTTTCGCAAGCTTTTACTCTCTTATTAGGCATTATTTTACTTATCCTTTGAGGGGAAATGGAAGAAGTTTTTTATCATTAGGCTTGCATCCTAGGACCTAAAATCTAGTACTTATAATTTGCCCCATACTTTATGGGACTTAAAGAATAACAATTAAGAAATAATTATTACATAAGGCATAATAAAAAATTAGGCATAAGTGTGAATAAAAAAAAGAAAAGATACACAAGGATACAATTTCCTTAGCAGCTTTCTCATTAAGTATTGATGTTCTTAGCAGCCCTCTTAATAAGTACTAAAGCTTTTTGGCAGCCTTCTAGTAGCTACCAATGTTAAACATTCCTCTTTAGAAACCTTAAGCAAGTACTGGGCAGGTTGTCTTCTTAGTAGCCCTCTAGCAGATATTAAGCTTCTTGGCAATCCATAAGAAAACACTAAGGTCAAATACTTTCTTCTTGCAACTCTCGAGTAGATGCTAGGATAAGTTATCTTTTTAATGGCCCTCTAACAAATACTTAGATTCTTTATTACCCTCTAGTAAGTACCAAAGTTAAAATTCTTCTAGTAGTCTTCGAGCAAATAGTGGGATTCAATTTTACTTTAGTAGTCCTCTAATAGGTATTAACAGTGAAATTATGCTCTAGCAGCCCTTTTGGTAGGTATCAAGAATGAATATTACTTCAACAGCCCTTTGACAGGCACTAAAAGTGAAACTGCGCTCCAACAACTCTTATGGCAAGTACTAAGAATGAATTTTGCCTCAATGGCTCATTTAGCAAATGTTTGGGATGATTCTAGCAAAATATATGCTTTAAATGAGTTCTCCTGGTATTTTCTACAATATTTACTTACTTTAATCTTTTCCTATTTTAATAATAAAAAATTCTTAAGTTTGATAGGTATTCCTAGCATTTTGCTAAATTTTTTCTTTAAAAATTTGTGTATGGTTTCTCTTACATGTTCCTTTATTTTCTTTTTTTCTTCTTTTTTTTTTCTCCTTTTTTTTTTTTATGTTTTTATTTCTTTCCTTTTCTTTTCTTATCTACCTAAGATGTCTATGTAGATGAGGCCTCATCTGTACAAATAATTAAACAAAAGTATGGAGGGATACTAAAAATATTAGACAAGAAGAGGCATCAATTTTATATACAAATAATTGGCTTATCTATACAGACAATCCTAAGGTATATATACCCCTTAGCAAATATCACAAGTCATTTTCATCCTTCGTTCAATTTTTGTCTTCTTCCTCTCTCAACTTTTTCTCTCAAGATTTTAGAATTCTTAGGTTCCTTTGCTTTAGAAGATCATGGCCCATAATGATGCCCGACTTCCATAGCATTCCTTAGGATTTTGCCGAGTGTGATTTTGCACCCTACGATGAGTTAGTGACTTTGATACTTCATCATGGCTTTGATTGAATCTCTTCATTGTAGCATGTGCATGTTAAGAACTTTTCAAAGGTCCTGGATGTTTTTTATGTGCCATAAACCAATTCTCGTAATGGATATTTTCTTAATAATGTCATGGTTCTATTTTTGTTAAATATCTCTTTTATATTTTATTTATGGCTAAATTATAAATTTTATAAATTGTTAATTCTACTTAATATCATTACGTATGTGACTTGATAGTAAAACCTTTAGGTGTAAATAATTCTATTCTAAATTGTCCCTTATTTATCATTATCGTTGAGATAATAATGAATGAAGACTAGTATGTATTTTGATTGATGATTATATTTTACAAGTTATGGATATGTGATATTAAGTCAAACACATAGATACATTTTAAGAAACACTGTATTTAATCAATCCATTATGAGAACACTGCATAGATTAATAGTTATAAGTGATTCTAATGTAATAGTATTAACTTAATCCTTTGACCTAAAAATCACTATAAATACCAATATGATTAACTTTATACTTTGATATGGTCTAATATTTTCTTTAACCGGATGATTATGCATACTGATATTATATATGAAGTAAATCATATAAAGGAATATGAGTGATTGAGAAGGAAGTTATCCCTCATTTATTTATTAGAAATATATCTCTAGGCTCTTCAATAAGTTAGACTGAATAGATTGCATAGTCATGCAAACATGAAAAGATAAAGGTTATCAATGTCATTTTACTTTAGTCTACTTAGAGATCGAGAAATAATTAAATTATAAAAGGATGACATGATCCATGTCTTATGTTTAATATATAATATTATAAAAGGATTATAATACTATTTGTAAAATAAGTTAGGTTGAATCATTGACTTTTGCATAATTTTGGTAGTCATAATGTTTTGCTAGAGGTCACTTATGTGAACCATAAATAGGTTTTGGGTCATTATTAACATTATGTGAACCATCAGGGTCACACACATAGAATAAGCCTAAAGTGAAATTGGATTTTTCATAAAGAACCCACTAGGAGACCCGCCCCTAGGAACTATTTATATGAATTGTTACTTTACCCAAGAAATTATAGAAATCAAGTTATCGATCAAAAGAGTAGAACCCTGAGGAAACTAAGTCCTTAAAACCTCAATTTTGAACATGCCACAAAGTTTGATCTCTCATTTGATAAATCTAATTTTGTATTATACCAAGAACATAAGAAACCAAAACATAAACTTGCCAAAACTCAATAATATTGATTAAAGATTAATTATTTCTCATAATACAAGGCTATGGCTTATATAGAGCCTTATAAAAAGAGTTTTCATACATATAAAAGATCTTATATTTCTAAACAAAGTCATATATATGTAGGAAGTATATTCTAGATAAGATACTTACTAAAAAGGAAGCAAAAAAATACTAAAAAATGGCTAACAGAAAGAAGAATATTGAATTGTAGCTCGAGATGGATGGTTGTGGGCATGGTTGTGTATTGTATGTGCATGGTCGTGCGTTTGCACGATCTTGATAAGCGTGTTACCCATATTCAATGCATGACTGTATGTATGGGCATGCATCTACTTTCTATCCAATGTTATCACCTTAAAGCATGGTTGTGCTTTCTAGATGTATGGCTATGTGCATAGTCGTGTGTCATGTTTCTGTATTTAAACAAGTTTCTTTTTGACTTGTAGCTTTCTTCTTAAGGTTTCTCCAATGTAATTATTGTATAAAGGACTTGATTTTGATTTGAAGAAGATCCTTGAAACTCCATGATCAATCTTTGCAAAGTTCTTTCTTTCTTTTAGTATTTGCCCTAGTCATTAGACCTCCAATCTCTCATAATGGATCTTAGGAAGGCTTGCTACCACCTTGATCTCCATTATTCCCGTACTTTTTGAAAGGATTCATCCTCGAATCACCTATATCAAACATAGATAAATCAATAATGTTAAAAGTAACACCAATATTACCATAGTTGCTTGCCAAATCAAGCTTGTAGGCGTTATTATTGATCTTCTCCAAAAATTCAAAAGGTCGATCTTCTCTCAGTTCCAATTTAGATTTTCTTTATAAGGGAAACCTCTTCTTATACATATATGCCCAAACCCAATCTTAAGGTTTAAAGACAACCTTTATTTTCCCCTTATTAGCTCGCTTGACATATTGTTCATTCTTTCTTTCAATGTTAGCATGAACCTTGGCTTGTAAATCCTTTACAAAATCTTTTTTTTTTTTATTAACATCAAGATTACCATGCTTATTAGTGGGCAAAGGTAAACTATCCAAAGGAGTTAAAGGATTAGAGCCACAAACAACTTCAAAAGGAGAAAAAGTAGTAGAATGAACAACTTGATTGTATGTAAACTCAATTGCTCTCAATGTTTTAAGTTCTTTTGAGTGATAGTGCATAACAAAGTAGTGAGTGTCCTATTAACTACTTCAGTTTTTCCATCTATTTGAGGATGTGTAATAATAGAAAATAAGAGTTTAGTTCCTAATTTACTCCATAAAGTGAGCCAAAAATGACTCAAGAACTTGACATCTCTATCATTGACAATGGTCTTAGGAATGCCATGCAAATGAACCATCTCTTTAAAGAACAAATCAACAATATATGTTGTATTATTGGTTTTAGAACACGCAATGAAATGAGCCATTTTGCTAAACCTATCAACAATAACAAATTGTTATCATTGCCACTTTGAGACCCTAGTAACCCTATGATAAAATCCATGGAAATATTAATCCAAGGTTGGGTAGGCACAGGTAAAGGGGTATACAAACCATGTGACTTTGCTTGCATACATGTAACACACTTATCACAAACAAATTGCACATCATGCTTCATATTAAGCTAATAAAAGTGCTTATGCAATATGCCTAAAGTCTTTTGCACTTTAATGTACCCCATCAAACCACGCTTGTGAGTTTTCCTAATAATCGATTCACGAATATAACAAACAAGCACATATAATGTCTTTCTTAAATAAGAATCCCTCATGCCGATAAAAATCTCCATCTCTTATTTGGCTTACCTTAGGATTTCAAGAATGTTAGCTTCTCATGATCAGAATGAACAATGAATTCCTTAGGCCATAAATAATGTTATCATGTTTGAAGAGTTCTTACTAATGCATAGAGCTCTTTGTCATAAATGGGATAGTTTAATGCTGCCCTTCTAAGCTTTTCACAAAAATATGTAATTGGTTTGGAATCTTGAATCAAAACAACCCTTATTCCAACCTTAGATGCATCACATTCTCCTTCAAAAGTTTTGTCAAAGTTAAGCAAACACAATAATAATGGTGCATTAGTCAATTTTTCTTTCAAAGTATTAAAAGCTTGTTCATGCACTTCATCCCATTTAAAAATAAAATTCTTTTAAACAAGTTCATTCAAAGGTCAAGCAATGGTACTAAAATCCTTAACAAACCTTTCATAAAAACTTGCTAACCCATGAAAACTTCTTACCTTGTTCACATTCTTAGGAGTATGTCATTCTATTATTGCCTTTACCTTTTCTTAATTAACACTAACACCTTGCGAACTAATAATAAATACAAGAAACATAACTAATTCCATACAAAATGTGTCCTTTTTAAGAATAGCATATAATTAATGCTCTCTTAACACACTAAACACATCATACAAATGTTTCACATACTTATCTGAAGTCTTACTATAAACTGAAATGTCATTAAAGTAAATCACCATAAATTTTCCTATGAAACCATGTAAAACATGATTCATTAACTTCATGAATGTACTTGGTGCGTTAGTTAAATAAAATGACATTACTAACCACTCATATAATCCATATTTTATTTTGAATACAATTTTCCACTCATCTCCCTCTTTCATGCAAATTTGATAATAGCCACTTTTCAAATCAATTTTAGAAAACAAATAAGAGCCATGTAACTCATCAAACATATCATCTAACTTAGGGATAGGATGTTTATGCTTTACCGTTTTCTTGTTGATGGCTCAATAATCTACACATATGTGCCACGTTTTATCTTTTTTTGAAACTAAAATGATAAGAATCAAACAAGGACTAAGACTTTCCCTCACAAAACCTTTTTTATACCAATTGATCCACTTACCTTTGGATCCCCTTGGTTTCCTTAGGATTAGCTCTATAGGTCAGTCAATTTAAAATGGTTAAATTGAAAAGGAAGTCGATTTGTTGCTTAATACCTCTTAAGGGAGGTAATCCTTGGGGAGTCTCTTTAAGAAAAAGATCCTCAAAATCTTGCAATAAAGATACCATAATGCTTGGCAAAGATGGGTTAAGGTGGTTAGAAGAAAGAAAAA
Organism: Omphalea diandra; assembly: GCA_949677035.1. Classification (NCBI taxonomy): domain Eukaryota; kingdom Viridiplantae; phylum Streptophyta; class Magnoliopsida; order Malpighiales; family Euphorbiaceae; genus Omphalea; species Omphalea diandra. Next base: position 33,580 of record CATIWR010094287.1, on the reverse strand, counting down.
CATCTTTGTGTATGAGTATAAGTAGTTGTTGCCTAGCACTCAAAGGACTCTTAATCTCACTCTTTTTTGCAATCATGATCTTTGTCTCACTCTTCTCTACCTTTTGCCCATTTTTCTTTTCAACTTTTATCTTGTTCTCACCTTCACTTTTTTCTCTTTTTTGCATGCTTTCTTTCTTTCTTTTCCTCTTCCTTATTATTTTGCTTTTCTCTTATTTTGTACTCTCTTATTATTCTTAATTGGTCCTCATAGGCTAGCAAAGGTTTGAGAGGAGTTAGTATAAGATAACGTTTAGTAAGTACGAAGGAATAAGGATTTTTATTTATCATCATATGTGACCCTCCTATCAAATTATCATGGTCGACTAAGCAAAATATGACCTGCATGCATTGGTGCAACATTGCATAATACTTCATCCATATATTGGCCAATGGAAAAAGACTTCCCTATAGTCATTAAACTAAGTTTGTATGGTTTAAGATGCTTTCATGGTATGCAATCTAGCTTTTCTACCAACAATGTACTAACAATGTTGGTGCAATTATCCCATCAACAACCAAAGTACATACCTTGCCTTTCATATACCCTCTAGTGTGGAAAATTTGCTAATGTTGCTCCTCATCATCATCCTTGGATTGTTCATTTTATACTTTCCTTGCTACTAACATTTCACGATGAATGGGCCCTTCAATCTCCATATCTAAATAATCTCCCAATGGTGGCATTTCATCATTGCTTGAGCTAATGCTCTCAATAACACTATTGTCCAATGAGATCATGGTCCTTTTATTTGGGCATTGAAAAGCAATATGCCTTAATCTTTAGCACTTAAAACACTTTACATCACAGGATTTAAAAGTAGATTTGGTTTTTATTTTACCTTTTAGAGTAGTAATTGAATCTTTTACCTTTGTTTCCTCTTTATATTTTATGATAGCCTTATTGTCCTTCCAATTAGCCCTCCATGAAGAGCTAGATTTGGTTCTTCTAAATTTGAGTTGCTTTTCTACCTTAATGGCTTTGTGTAAGAATTCCTCCTTCTTTGTATAAACTCAATAATATTGGCAATCTCTTTATTCAAGAATCCAATGAAACTTGCCATGGTAGCCTCACAGTCCTCCTCCATATTAGCCCTTGTTATGGCTATCTCTATCTCCTTGTAGTAGTCCTCCACACTCTTAGAACCTTACAACAAACTTTACAATTTTCTATGTAAATAACGATAGTAATGGTTAGGGATAAAGCTTTTGTGTAAAGCCAATTTCATGTCATCCCATGTTTAGACATGTCTCTCTAAATGCCTTCCTTTGTTTATCACAAATTGATCCCACCATATGCTTGCATAATTGGTTAACTCCATGGTTGCCAATTTTACTTTCTTCTCTTTAGAATACTCATGACAATCAAACACATGCTCAACCTTTCGCTCCAATTCTAGATACAATTTTGGATCATTCTTACCTTGAAATGTGGGAATTTTCATTTTGATGCTACTTAGGTTGCCATCTCTTTTGGAAGTAGCTTTCTTTCCTTTGTTGGATATTGATTCCTCCTAATTTGATTCATCTTCTTCCTGCTCCTTGATCACACTTTGTCTAGATGATTTATAATTTAATGAGGATTATATGTCATATAACCTAGCATTTAACTTTTGAAATTGATCAACAATAGCCTTCATGAATAATTTCATATCACTATCTTCTGATTTTGTTTCCACACTTATGTTTTTAACCTATAAAAATTTGTTACTAATAAAAGAAAATTATTCCTCGCACTCTCTTATGTGTTTGCACTTGAATCAATGATGATCATTCGTGTTTCACACAGTTGTTGGCTTTTACCCTCTAATGATCTTACCACACTTGTCTCTTACCTTACAAGCTAGGCTTATTTTTGTCCTTAAGAGAATGAAAATCATCAAAATTTCAAAAGTAATCAACAATTAATGGCAACCTCAAAAATTAAGACGACTAAAAATTTAATTAAGGTAAAATGAAAACATAATGAAAATTGGTTAATAGAACCAAAAAAATAAGAAAACTCCAAAAAGGCAAAGGAAGTATGAAAGAAATAACTAAAACATAATGAATCAAACACATAAAGAAAACAACTTGTATAAAAAGAAATCAACTTGTATAAAAAGACACAAAGAAAATTAACAACTCAATTGTGCCCTACAACAAATTGAAAAGAAATTCCCTTTTTCTTTAGGATATGAATATTGCAATTTTTTTCTTCAATTTCTTTTCTTTTCTTTTCTTTTCTTTTTTTCTTAAATTCACTTTCTTTTTTTTCTTGTTTTTGAAATAAAAGATCAAATCAACACTTTTGAGTTTAAGTGATGTGAACTCCAATAATGACAATTTGAAACCCAACAATTATAAAGAATTTTGAACTTCAAATATATATATTGAAACCCAACACCAATAATTTGAAATTAATGGCATTCAATTTGATTGACACCCTATCACAAGAAAAGAAGCTCAAAGAAGTAGACAGATGAAAAATAAAACTAAAAGAAGAATATTAGAGAAATGAAAACAAAGAAGATATAAAGTAAAGAAAATAAATGATAAACAAAGGATACGTAACTTGATTCTAAAACTAAGATTTGATACCAATTGATAAAGAGACCTACCCTAGGAATTCTTTATATAAATTGTTACTTTGCCCAAGAAAGTCTAAAAATCATGTTATCAATCAAAAGACTAGAATCCTAAGGAAATTAAGTCCTTAAAACCCCATTCTTGAAGATGCCATAAAGGTTGATCACTCATTTGGTAAGTCTAATTTTTTTATTCTACCAAAAATAAGAGAAAGGAAAGTATAAACTTGCCAAAACTCAATAATATTGATTAAAGATTAATTATTTCTCATAACACGAGGCTATGGCTTATATAGAGCCTTACAAAAAGAGTTTCCTATATATGAAAGATCTTATCTTCCTAAATAAAGTCATATCTAAGTAGAAAATATATTATAAACAATATACTAAAAAGGAAGCAAACAAATACTCTAAAAAAGCTAACAATAAGAAGAATCCTAAATTGCAACTCGAGACGCATGGTTGTGCACGTGGTTGTGTGTTGCGAAGCATGGTTATGTGCATGGCCATGTGTTTGCATGATTCTGAAAAGCTCATTACTCATCTTCGATGCACAATTATATGTATGGTCATGCATCTACTTTCTGTCAAATGTTGTCATCTTGAAGCATTGTTGTGCGCATGGTCATGTTTTTTAGATGTATGGTCATATGCATGATTGTGTGTTATGTTTTTGCCTTTAAATAAGTTTCTTTTGACTTTTAGATTTCTTCTTAAAGGTTCTTCCATGCGATTAAGGTATAACAAACTTGGTTTTTATTTGAAAAAGATCCTTGCAACTCTATGATCAATCCTTACAAAACTTCTTTCATTCTTTTAGTCTCTACCTTAGTCATTAGACCTTCAATCCCTTGTAATGTATCTTAGAAAGGTTGCTAGCACCTTGATCTCCATCAATCACTCTATACTTCTTTAAGATATTTTTGACTTCTGCTTGAAAGTGCATACCATTATGCGTCACAACATGATGTGGCACACTATAATGATAAGTAAGGTTCTTTTCTATAAACTTGGCCATCTATTTTGCTCTTAACTTCCCAAAGGGTTTTACTTTTACCCACTTTGAAAAGTAGTCAACTGCTACTATGACAGATTTGTGTCCTCTGACAGACACTAGTTTTACCTCCCCAATCCTTAAATAGTAAATGTCTAAGGTGAAATTAAGTTTTGCAACTCTATTAATGGCAAATGGTTAAGGTTTCATGAATATGGCATTTATGATAAGCCCTCATAGTTCTGATATAATCCTGTTTCATAATAGGCCAATAATACCTTATTCTCAAGATCTTTTTAGTTAGGGTGTTGGACTTGGTCGGTCAAACCTAAGCAAACCTCTCTTTTGATCTTGAAAATTTATGTTGAAATACTTTAATCATTTTCTCTAAGTGTAATGATTATAGAAATAAAGTTAGCATGTCATTGGAAGTAAAATGGAGAAGACAATCAAAATTGGATTCTATTGGCCCTTGAACACCAAGAAGAAGGGTTGAATTGGTGGGAAATTCAAAAATTAAAGGGAAGGTAATGACAGATGGATATGCAAGAAGTAGGAGAAGAGATATAGACATAATATTTTAGAATGTTTTGAGTGTTAACTAACCTTACGTCCACTCCCTAATTCTTCACAATTAGATATTCTGCTAACACTTTGTGGTGTTTCCAAGCTTACACCAAACTTGTACATTTTGTGTTTTATCGCTCACACACAACCTTACAACTTGTGTTTAAAAGCTCACATAAAAACCTCTTAAGTGTTTTCCTAAAGGCTCACACTTAACCTATTTCAAGAGTTTTACAACTAGGCTAACTCTTAAACCTGATTGCAATAGTGTTTAAAGCTTACACCCAATAATACCAACTCACATACAAAGAATTAAAGGTTGAGAAATAAAATTGCAAGAGTTTGGCTATATTTAATATTATTCTCTTGCATTCATGTTGTTTTGGTGGAGTATTTATTGGCAATAACCACCAAAGAGATTTTACAAAGAAACTATGTCCAAATCTCTAAGGCATGTTAGGCAGATCTTACATTAAATGTTTGTTAGACAAATTTCATGGTCGTGAGTGGTTATTTGTTGTCGCGATTTCTTTTCTTGCACTAAATTTGCTGAAATCATAGCAGAGAACCTCATTTGTATCTAATAGCTGGTGCACATGCGACACTATCATTTGTCTTCTAAGAAAAATAACCATTGTGTTCTTCCAACCAAACAAAAATCACAATCGCGATTTAATTTTTTCTTGGACACGATTAGTACTATGAATCTATCTGTTTGAAAAGGAAAAGTTGCTTCATTAAGTCGCGGTCTTGAAGACAATTTCACCCTCATGAATTTTGATATGTTAATGGTTATCTTGGACACTTGAAAAGCTCTGGTTATGGACTTCTAGGCAACTCTAAAAGTTATTATCGTGATCATGGACGCAATGGTCACCGTGAATCCGATTGTTTGAACTTCATAGCTTTCTTGGAAAATTCGAGACTGCAATTTACTTTGTGAATTTGGCTGAACCAAAGTCATTCATTCCCTTTGTAATATCGCAGTTATGAATTAGAGGTTCTTGACTGCGAATTAGGATGCCTTTCACAATGCTTGAAACTTAGACTCCTATTCAACTTCCAGTGCAACCTATCTTAAAAACTATAAAATCAACACTTATAATTGATGTTAGATCCCACCAATAACAAATTTTTATCAGCTTAAAAATAAACTTTCCCTTTTCATAGCTTAAGGACAACCTGTCCTTTTTCGAGGCTTAGAGACAACCTTTCCTTTTTCAAGGCTCAAGGACAACCTTCTCTTTTATAGGCTCAAAGAGAACATTTACAACTACTCTCTTTTAACAATGAACAAAAGAGCCAACCCAATCCTTGGTATTTTCTAAGGTATAAAACCAACCTCTTAACCACTAGTAATGGTAGATCTAAGCAGTGTCAATGCCTCTCAAATTAGGCAGTAAGTACGAGTTTAGTGCTCATGAAAATTTACTCTCAAAGTGTTAAAAAAAACAATCCTTACACTGCCCAAAATAAAGCAACACCAAAAGTTTGCATAAAAAAGCTTGCTAGATGTTCTCTAATTGATTATAAATGTTTGTCAAAATTTCATCAATCCTTTTGACCTTTCAGAAATTCTTTTTATATAACAGAACTCCAAAACTAGTTATTGGAATAATTGATGTTTAGTTTGACAGCTTTTCTGTAAAACTAGACATTAGAGGTGACAATGCCCATTAATTCTCAAAATGCCCATAGGTCTTGTAATGTATACTTCCAATGCCCATTGGAGGTTTGTTCAATGCTCATTGTGAATTTCACAATGCCTGTTTGATGGTCTATAACTATTTGGGCATCTGCAACATTTGCTCAATGCCTATTGTGTGTTTCTCAATGCCCATTGTTCATTTTCTAGAAAGTATGAGATTGGTACTCTATTTTTCAAAAATTGCATCAATGCTTCAATGGAAATCAAAGAATTCGCAATGCCTAATGATAGTATACCACTTATAGATTGTTCTCTCATATATATATATATATATATGTATATATATATCATAATCACTTTAATTTATGTAGCCAAACAATCCTTCAAACATTAATGTCTCAAACACACAACTCAATGATCTTGCTAAATGACCATTGAGGACTATGTGAACATATCCTGGGTATTTTATGAATGGTTATAAATTTCATTCAAAGGCATATGGAACTAATCGTGGCACAATGAATAGGAGCATTTGCATCAATGGTTTTAACTACAGTGATTATCATGAGAACAACTATTATGGTATGTTTGAGGAAGTCATAGAATTGGAGTATCCGGGTTGGCCAATTAAGCAAACCATTTTATTCAAGTGTGAATGGTTTGATCTCACACAAAATGTAGAGATGGAGATTTATCTGGAATATAATATTGTAGAGGTAAACCACAAGCTTGTATTCAACAAGTACGAACCTTTTGTTCTGGCTTTATAAGTGACTCAAGTATATTACTGTCCATATCCTAGCTTGAGATGTGATAGAGTCAATTGGTGGGTTGTCAACAAAATAAAAGCACGAGCTACTGTCAAAGTTCCTCAAGCATCTGATGATGTAATTCCTTCACCAAGTGAATACCTACCATTCCAAGAGGAGGACATAGAATTTCATGCAATTGAAAATGTCTTGGATGAAAAAATGTCCTTTCTCGATCTTAGTAGAGCAATAATAGAAATTGAATTTTAGTCTGAACATGAAATGGAGAATGAGCTGAAACTAAGATTCGAGTTAGATTCTGAATCAAAAGAAGAACCAGAAAGAACCATATGATCTAGATGATAGTGATGATGATTGGTGTGTTATTTATAATTTTGATATTTTTCCATATTCGTTTGACTTGTTTTTTTCCTATTACACATGTATTAATATGTTTACATTTTCCATTGCAGACATACGAGGTCGAGGATCAACAAAAGTGGGGCATGATCGAGGATCAGGGACAAGTCATGGTAGAGGACAAGGTGGACGCCACAGAGATTCGATGGTGACTTATACTAAGCCATCTCCAGATTCACAAGATGTTTCTACTCCACTAGTGGATTCACCTATGTTACCTATAGAGCCATCTACAAATTCTTTAGCTATGCAGTCAATAGCTATAGGGAGCAATGCCTTCATCATCTATTATGCCTACACAATTAGCAATTACATCTATAGCCAATAGCTCAAATGCATTTGGTCGAAAAATGTTGTCTTTGGAGCATGAGAGGTAAGTAAATTCATAATATAACATTTATTTATAAAATATATTAAGTAATTTTGCTTCATACATTGAATTATTATTATTATTATTATTATTATTATTATTATTATTATTATTATTATTCAAAGAAGAGGTTTGGAGTGGATAAGATAGTAGAGTTTGATTAGTCAGAGTTATGAAACCCATTATATATTAATGTATAAAGTTAAAATAAAGAAATATAGAAATAAACATCAAATTAGCCAATAAATATAAAAAGAGATTGAATTATAAGAAAAAAATATATAAATGTTTTAGGTTTGTTGAGAGCTACCGATGCATTGCTCGTATCACCTCTAGTTTCCAGGAGTGGGTTGACATTGAAGGGTTAAATTAAAGCTTCATCACATAAGAGACAAAAGACTTCTATTAGGGAATTCAAGGTAAAACTTGTTCTATCTATCCTTATATGTTAAATAATTATGACATGACAAATTTGTTATATGAAGTCTTTGAGTTTATTGATTGAGATTAAAATTTGGGTAGTAGAGGAGTGTTATATTACATTATAGGTACCTAATTAATATGTCTTCATTATTGGGTTATTGATGAAATAAAGGAAATGTTGTCAGATTTTTGTTAGAAATATTATTATCAATTATTCTAACATTTTTTTTTTCAAAACTAGAATGAGTTGCATTTATATATTTTTTAGAATGACACGACAGATTTGATATATGAAGTATTTGAGTTTATTGACTGAGATGTAGATTGAGGTAGTAGAAGAGTGTTATAAAAGTGTTTTGTTACATTACAGGTACCTAATTAACATGTCTTCTTCATTGGATTATTGATGGAAGAAAGGACATGCCAAATTTTTTTAGAAATACTATTATCAATTATTATAACATTTTTTTTCAAACTTAGAACAAATTTCTTTTTACATATTTTTTTAGAAATATTTCTCCTAGGATGTTGAGATGGAGGGTAGCATAAAAACAGCTTGGGACGCACTTGCCAAGGTAAGGTGTGTAGATAATATGAATAAGTGGCGAAAACATACGAGGCCGTCACATGTTCCAAAAGATTTATGGACTAGATGGAATGAAGCTTGGGATAGTGCAGGGTTTCAAGCTCGATTAGAACGCATGTCTTGGAACTGCCTTATTGACAAAGCTGAACCAGGAACGAGACCTTCTAAACACACAGGGGATTCTATTACATTCTCTGAACACATGAAGAGAATTGTGAGTACTTGAAACTTAAATTCTCTAAACACATCAAGAAGATTGTAAGTACTTGAAACTCTTTAATTTTCATTTTCATTTTGTATAGGAAAAAAATTTATTAATATTTACTAAATTTATTAATATTTTTCTATAGGAAAAAAATCGGCCAAAAATTTTCCCTTGTTCAGGCCTTTTAAGTATTTGCATACCTACAAGGCTACTCAAGATTGAATTGATGCTAGGTCTCACAATGTATCAGTATGTTTATTAAATAAATTAATATGGTATTATGTTAAATATATATTAATATATTATTACAATATTCCAATTTTCTAGGGCAACGCGCAACAACAAATACAAGCTGCAAAACCACAAATTGCAAAAAGACAGGAAGCAAGGCAAGAGGTTGACACCACTGTCAATGAATATGTGATCTTCCAACAAATTGTGACAGCTGATCAAAAGCATCAACGATCAGTATATGGGTTAGGTGATCACTCTTTAGCGTACACAACAAACACCTCTTATTAGTTTATTGTGTCCTCTTCTATGAATGATCAATAACTAAATGAAAAGATTTAGAAAGAGGTAGAAAAGAAGGTCAAGTTGCTACAAAAGCAGCTCGATGAGATAAGGGCTCTAGTTGCTATTTTAGCCAAACATCACAGGTGCCTCTTTTATATACAAGTTTAGTTGCCCATGCATCGACTTTAGATGATATGCTCATAGTTGACCCACCCAGAGATGACCCACCTGCAGACGACCTTTAGTATACTGTTTTATTATTATTAATAATTATAAAATACATGATGAGGACTTTAACTGTACATTTTCTTTTAAAACATTAAATTTTAATGTATTTCTTCTTTATTTTATTAATAGGATATTTCAATTTTTTGCAATATTAAATATAATTAAATAATATCAATAAATAATATTCATCAATAATTATGAATATTAATAATTAAATTAAATTGAATATTATAAAAATGATTAATAAATAATTAAAAATAAATTAAATTTCATATTATTAAACATCACTAGTGACTAGAATATGCAGTAGCTAAAAAAGACAACTTAGCGACTACCAGATGTAGTAGCTAAGTTGTCTATATTTAGCTACTACAAATATTTTAATGGCTAGACTACACGACTTAGTGACTACAAAGTTTAGTTGCTAATCAATCTCTATTTAGAGACTATATGTATAATAGTTTCTATTTAGAGACTATAAAGTTAGTCGCTACACAGTCTCTAAATAGCTACTACAAGTATATTAGTCACTAAATTATCTATTAGCGACTGTAACTTTTAGTCGCTAAAGAGTCATTATTTTAGGTCACTTTAGTCACCTCCATCATTAATTAGCTACTATTTTTTCCTTTATAGCTACTATAATAGGGTAGTCGCTATTTAGTAACTATCTTAGCAACTACAATCATGTAATCGCTAAATAGCTACTATATAGTCATTAATTTCATCTTAGATACTAGAAATATAATGACTACACGATTGTAGTTGTTAAGGCCTTAGTGACTACCAAAACATGGCTTAGTGACTAATTTGTGACAGTAGCTAAATCAATTTTTTTAGTGTTAAAAAGTGAAGTAATTAAGCTTACGAATTCCATCTCAAGATTTCACAGAGGGAAAGAAGCTTTGGATACTCTCATTGTATCTTAAAGACCAGCCTTAATGAGACATGGTTTAGGCTTTAATGGGGCTTCCTCATCTATAACTTCTCTTCCTACATTCATTAGAGCATCAACACCTTAAACTTATAGTATTGAGGTTATTGGTAAGAAAGTGGTCCAAGTACTAAGCCCTTTATGTATAAAGGCAAGAGGAATGCTTTATAAGGCTCAATAGCTAAGCCTCAAAGAGCTAACCATGCATATATGTACTCAAAGAGGTATGTCCAAAAACACATACATAAAAACTTCTCTTCTACTCCTCACCCATGCACTTGCATGCATTCACACAGCCAAAGTGTGAGAAAGCCTTCTACTCATGCTAAGGTTGCTTATAGGAGAAAAACTCATAAGTCTAAACTCCAATGCCATTATTGCATGAGATGTGGCCATATAAATATTTTTTGTTATATTAGAAAGGTACATCTCAAATTAGAGGATCCTTCCAAGCCTAACCCCCAAGGACCCAGGTATGCTTAGGTGCCTGAACAAAGGTGGAATGTTTTTATTTTATAGGAATGCTTACAATCATCATACAAGACAATGACTGGCACGTGGATAGTGGGTGGTCAAAACATATGGTCGGGAACAAAAAGCTATTCATAGCCATTAAAGAAAACGATGGTGGTAATTTCACACTTAGGAACAATGCCAAGGCTAAGGTAATTGGCATTGGAATTATTGGTAAGGAAGGTTGCTCTCTCATTGATAATATTCTTTTAGTTGAATGATTAAAATATAATCTGTTAAGTGTAAGTCATTTATGTGATAAAGGTAATAAAGTCACCTTTGACCATAGAGAATGTTCGGTTACCACCTTGATGGAGAAGAAGATAGTCTTTAAGGGTGAAAGGAGAGACAATACCTACCTAATTGACTTAGACAACTTGGCTAACTAATCCTTTAAGTGTCTTATTTCCATTAGTAATTAGTCTTGGCTTTGACATAGAAGGCTTGGACATGCTAGCATGGGGCTTTTGCAAAGCTTGTAAAGCTACTAGAGAGTCTTCCAAAGCTCAAGTTCACAAAGGACAAGGCATATGGTCCTTATCAAATGGGAAAACAAGACCTAGCATCCTTCAAAGTCAAAAATGTTATAAGTACTTCTAGACCTCTTCAACTTATTCATATGGATTTAGTTTGACATAATAGGAATATTAGTCTTGGTGGAAAGCATTATGCATTTATGCTAGTTGATGACTACACTAGATTTACTTGTGTATTCTTCTTTACTCATAAGAGTGATACTTTTGATGTTTTTAAAAGTTTTGACAAAAGGGTTCAAAATAAAAAAAGGTTATGTCATTTCTTCTATTAGGAGTAACCATGGAAAGAAATTTCAAAATGAATCTTTTGAAAACTATTGCTTAGAGAATGGGTTTTCTCATAATTTTTTTTACTCCCAGAACACCATAACAAAATGGTGTTACAGAGAGAAAAAATAGAACATTAGTAGAGATGGCTAGAACTATACTTGATCAATATTCTTTACCAAATTACTTTTGGATTGAAGTCATGAATTCCTTATGTTATATTATAAATCAAATTTTCAAAAGACTTATTCTAAACAAAATTTCTTATGAGCTATAGAAAGGTTGAAAACCTAAGATTTCATATCTTAGAGTATTTGATTACAAATGCTACATTTTAAATACTAGGGATAATTTTAGAAATTTTGCATCAAAATTGATAAAGGTATTTTTCTTGGCTACTCCACCACTAGCAAAACTTATAGGGTTTTTAACAGAAAGTCTATTGTAGTTGAAGAGTTTATGAATGTTGCTTTTGATGAGTTTAGCAAACTTGATCTTAGGAAAGGTTCTCTTATTGATAATATTATAGATGACTTTGAAAAGTTGGAGATTAATAATCCTACTCTTAAGGAAAATGTTATTAAAGTTAAAGACTGTTGGCCTAGTGCACCAAGAATGGAGGTTGAATTGATGGCTGATTAAAAATTAAAAGGAAGGTTAAGGTGTTTATGAAGATATGAAGGAGAAGAGAAAAATCAACACAATAAGTTTATAGTGGTTTGGGTGTTAACAAACCCTACATCCACTCCCTAATTCTACACAATTGGGTATTTCACTCAACTAGACTGGTATTTTCAAGCTCACACCAAACTTATACAACTTATGTTTTATGGCTCACACAAAACCCTTACAACTTGTGTTTTTAGGCTCACATTAAAATCTCTCACAAGTGTTTTGGATAGGCTCACACTTCAACCTCTTACAAGAGTTTTAGAATTTGGGTTAACTCTCAACCTACTTACAAAGGTGTTTATTGCTCACACTAAACAATCAACAACACATAAAGAAAAGTAAAAGAATGAGTAGTAAATTGATAAGAGTTTTGTTACAATTAATTGAATTCTCTTTTATTTACATCAATTTGGTGGAGTATTTATTGCCCACATCCACCAAAGAGAAGTTACTCAAATACTATCCGCAAATCTCTAAGTTGTGTTAGGTAGATTTTGCATTAAATGCTTGTTAGGCATAAGTCACGGTCGTTACTGTCATTTCACAGACGTGAATTTTCAATTTACATTAAGGAGCCAAAAATCACGGTAGAACCATATTTTGTGTCTAACAGTTAGTCCACATATCCTTCATCCATTGGTTGTCCAAAAAATATAATCGTTGTGTTCAACCAACTACTCAAAAGTCACGATCATGAGTTAGCTTTGTCTTGTTGAGACTGTGAATTTCTCTGTTTGGTGAGGAAACTAAAACTTCTTGAGTTGCGATCATGACCAATTCTTTGCCCTCGCGATTTTTGATTTCCAATGATTCCCATGGACACTTGGCGTGTTGTGCCAGTGGCTTTGGTTCCCTCCTTTGTTACTATGAAATTTGTGGTCGTTATGTTTGACGTGAATGCCTTGTGAATTCCTTTGCAAATCAACCAATGCTCCTTTAGCTAAGTTGCAATTGCAAATTCATCCGTAAATTCCTTTGCCCTAGCTCCATCCATCTTAATAGCAAATTCGTAGTCACGATTTAGGGGATACTGATCGTGATTTGGGATGTTCTTCTAAAAGATGGAGATTTTGACTTCTATCCAACTTTCAATGAAAAGAAATCCTATAATCTGTAAAATAACACTTACTCAAGGCATTAGAATTGATCAATCTCCATTGTCAAGATCAAAAGAGGTTATGGCATAGGTTTAACCAACCTAGTCCAACATTCACCTCTTTTTTTTATTTTGACAACTTAGATTGATCCTAAAGAAAAATAAATGCATAAGTTATGAAGTTGGGATCATCTATGATTAGATAATTAAAGAATAATCAAAGAATTGTAGTCAATGATCAAATAATTCTAAGTATAATTCTTAGATAGAACTTGTTTCCATTCAACTTATGATTTTCTTATGCACATTATTTATTTTCTTTCAATTTACTATTCTCTCCTCCTTTGGCAAGATCAAAAAGAGGGTAACGATTTAAAAAGTGAAAGAGATGGATAAATTGAGATTGAGTAAACATAAAGAGCAAAACAATAAAGATAACATATAGATTACAATAAGATATGAAATAATAAATTTGAAAAAACATGCACTTTTATTTATATAATAATCTATTGGGTCAACAGTCTTTACATCAAGATCTTAACAAATAGAAACCCTAAAGACAACCTAAAAGATAGGAGAACTGTCATCATCTCTAGAATTGTCTAATTTTTCATTATCTCCTCCACCTTCAGCATATTACCCTTCTTAACCTCTTGGTTATCCTGCTTTTCCGGTGTGTCCTCCCAATCCTTAAAATCTGGAAAATGGTAGGGAGGAGCACCCACTTTCTCTGACAAGTCCACCAAGTCACTGTGTAGGTAGGAGAAGAGGAGAAACCATCTCTTCAACACCTTCATCATCTTATCTAATTTCTTATTGCTGGAGGCAAGAGAGATTTTGGTTTTAGGCTTAGGTTTGGGAAAATGGAACAAGCTAGGCTCCTTCTTCAATGGCAAATCTTTTTCTTTTGGAGGCTTAGGAAGACTCTAGTTTTTTTGCTCCAAAAAGACCCAAAGTGTATGTGTAATAGTCAAGGTGAATGGCTTTTGCATTGATGAGGTAAGGGAGGTCCAAAAAATTTTAGGAAGGAAGAAGCTTCTTATTGAGGAATTTTTCATTTTCCTCATTAAGAGCACCCATGTATCGATAGATAGCAGTGACATGGGAAGGGAGAAGAAATTGACTCTTGGGTTTAGTGCTTACGTGAATCAATTGATTCGCAAGACAATAACCAGTTTTTATGGATTTGTTTTTAATAAAGCAGAAAAGGAAAGCAAGATCTTTTTGGGATACCTTTTCGTTACCATTCCCTTGTGTATTAATGAAGAAGGTGATGATACGATGAAGTAACGAAAAACGGAGGGTTCAGATGTATTTGGCTAAGGAGCTTTTAGGGTCATATTTGGTGTTGATGGAAATTTCAGACCAAAACTTGAAATATATGACATCAAGAGCAGAGATGATGAACAAAATGTCATCTTTTACTTAAAGATTGAACATATTAGAAAGTTGTTTGAAGGTGATTAAAAAATGGTCTCCAAAAGCTTGAAATACTAACCTGTATTGGCCGGCCCGAGATTTCATTCTTTGACTTAGAGTCACGGTACACATGAATTCTCGCATGATTTCCTTATATCCAAGCTTGTCATGAAAAATGAATTTATTCCATCCCAGGTTTGAAAGAAATGTGTGAATCTTGTCTTTGTTTCCTACCGACTCAAGAAGAAAAGTGGAAGGGATTTTATTTAGTAAGATGATCTTGGAAGCATTCATTTTGTATGGATCTTTTTCCACTTTCATTATCCCTTTCATTAAGTACAAAGCCAGTGATCCAGAAGGCTATGCCACTGCCTTTCCCTTCTTTGCTCTTGAAGCTTTCTTAGGGCCCATATGTGAATGAAGAAAGGTATGAAGCTTTTGAGATTAAGGAAGAAGAGAGATAAAGATATTTGGTAGGAATGAATAGAAACACTGTTTGAGGGGCTTAGATAGGCCAGGAAAGGGTGTGAAAACAGCTGAAAATGGTCACAAATGAATTAAATGAAGGAATGCAATCGGCTGGCAATCAAATCACTTAAATGTGTGGTAGTTACACAAAGTTGCGACCACTAATTCTGAAAAATGTGAGTAATGGACAAAAAATCCTCAGAAAATGGCATGTTCAACGATCAAAAGATTTAAAATTTGAATAAATTCATAATGGGGAATGAAAGTCATGACCGCGAATTGATGGTTGATAGCCGAATGAAGAGTACTTGTAATTCTCGATTATGAACCAAGGAATAGTGACTGTGAATTGCAAGTTAGAAAAGATAACTAAGAAATGATAAAATATGACTATCTGAGTTGTGATCCACTTAATATATTGATGTCCAATTTATGCAAATTGGCATAAAGAGGCATAATTGCACATAAAATTAGGACATCTAAAGAGATAAATATCACATATATCATTCAAAGCAATCATTCAATAAGAAATAATGCAATAAACAAAAAGCATTCTAGAAAGATCCATATTTCACTTTAGGGAGCTTCCATCAAGCATTTCCAATCATCTTTTAATGAAGTTCATCCTTTCTTGATTGAGAGATTTTGTGAAAATGTTTACAAGTTGATGATTTATGTCTATAAATTCTAACATAACATCACCATTTTAGACATGATCTCTAAGAAAATGATGCCTAATGTTTATATGTTTGCTCTTAGAGTGTTGGATGGGATTTTTGAAAAGATTTAATACACTTGTGTTGTCACATTTGATGAGAATGTGATAAACAACTTTGCCATAATCACTTAATTATTGTTTGATCTAAAGGACTTGGGTACAACAACAACCTACAGTTATATATTTAGCCTCGACAGTAGATAAGACAATCAAAACTTGCTTCTTACTAAACCAAGAAACTAAACACTCTCTTATAAATTTGCAAGTTCCAGAAGTGTTTTTTATATCTAAAAGACTACCAGCATAATCTGCATTCAAATACCCTATGAGGTTAAATGAAGAATCTCTGGGATACCACAAACCTCAATGCAATGTGCCATGTAAATATCTGAAAATCCTTTTAACAATATTCAAATGAGATTCTTTGGGACAAGATTAAAACCTAGCACACATGCATACACTGAGCATTATATCAGATCTAGAAGTGATAAGATGAAGTAGAGAATCAATCATACCTTGATATCTCTTCTCATCAACCGACTTATCTAATTCGTCCTTGTCCAATTTGATGGTAGCACTCATTGGTGTTTTTACTACTTTACCTCCTTCCATGCCAAATTTCTTGAGAATGTCTTTTATGTATTTGGCTTGGTTGATGAAGATCTCATATTTGGTTTGCTTGTAGGCTAAGGAAAACTTAAGTTCTCCCATCATGCTCATCTCAAATTCCCTAGTCACACACTTAGCAAAATCCTCACATAAAGATTCATTAGTAGCACCAAACATGATATCATCAACATAAACTTACACTATTAGTGTATCATGATTATGCCTTTTGACAAACAAAGTAGTCAATCTTTCCCTTTTCAAAATCATTTTGTAAAAGAAAAAAACTAAGCCCTTCATACCAAGTTCTTGGAGCTTGTTTCAAACCATACAAGGCTCTATTCAATTTAAAAACATGATTTGAAAAAGTATGAGATTCAAGACTAGGAGGTTGTTTAACATAAACTTCCTCCTCAATAACACCATTTAGAAAAACACTTTTGACATCCATTTGAAATAATTTAAAATTCATATGGCATACATATGCTAAAAAAATCCTAATGGCCTTTAACCTTGCTATGGGGGCATAGGTTTCATCATAGTCAATGCCTTCCTCTTGGTTGTAACCTTTAGCAACCAATCTAGGCTTATTTCTAGTGATGAATCCTTGCTCATCTAACATATTCCTAAACACTCATTTGCAACCTATAATTAGGTGTTCCTTAGGCCTAGGAACAAGTTCCTACACATTGTTTCTCTCAAATTAGTTGAGTTCCTCTTGCATAGCAATCACCCAAATCTCATCATTAAAAGCCTCATCAATAGATTTTAGCTCAAATTGAGACACAAAGGCAAGATTATTATCTAAAGTATTGAGTTGAGATCTAGTACTTACACCCTTTGAAGTACCACCAATGATTAAGTCCTTAAGGTGATGCTTAGAAAATCTCCAATCTTTGTGAAGATCATGGTTTGGTGATTTCACTTATTGATGTTGAGGATCTTTATCTTCCCAAATTGAGAAACAAAGGCAAAATTATTATCTAAAGTTTTAAGTTGAGATCTAGTACTTACGCCCTTTGAAAAATCAACAATGATTAAGTCCTTGGGGTGATGCTTGGAAAATCTCTAATCTTTGTGAAGATCTTGGTTTGGTGATTTCACTAATTGATGTTGAAGATCTTTATCTTCTCTTGATGATTTTCTTTTATCATGGTCCTCATCCTTATCTCTTGTAGTAACCTCTAAATCCAATTTCTCAAAATCACCTACAATGTCATCAACCAAAAAACCTTTCCCAAGATCAAGCTTACTAGATTCATCAAACACAATATTCATAGACTCTTCAATAACCATTGAACTCTTATTAAAAACCCTATAGGCTTTGTTAGTGGTGGAATAACCTAAGAAGATGTCATCATTAGTTTTTGAATCAAATTTCCCAAGATCATCCTTAGTATACATATAACACTTACATCCAAAAACTCTTAGGTATGCCAACTACTCTTAGGTATGCTAACTTAGGCTTTCTACCATTCCATAGCTCATAAGAAGTTTTATTAAGAATGAGTTTTTTGAAAACTCGATTTGCAGTATAACACGAAGTATTAATAGCTTTGGCCCAAAAGTAATTTGGCAATAAATACTCATTGAGCATAGTTTTAGCCATCTCTACTAGTGTTCTATTTTTTCTCTCTACAACACCATTTTGTTATGGTGTTTTAAGGTTGAAAAGTTATGGAAAATCCCATTTTTTAAGTAATAAGATTCAAAAGACTAATTTTGAAATTCTTCTCCGTGGTCACTTCTTATGGAATAAATAAAGTAACCTTTTTCATTTTGAATCCTTTTGGCAAAACTTTTGACAAAAGTATCACGCTTATGAGTTAGAAAGGAAACCTAAGTAAACCTAGAGTAATCATCAACTAGGACTAGTGCATAATGTTTTCCACCTAAACTAGCACTCGTAGTAAGTCCTATCAAGTCTATATAAATTAATTGAAGAAGTCTAGATGTACTTACAATATTCTTTTCTTTAAAGGAAGATTGATGTTGCTTCCCCATTTGGCAAGGACCACATGTCTTGTCTTTAGAGAATCTTAGCTTAGGAAGACCTTTTACTAGTTTTCCCTTTGATAAGTTTTGTAAGAGCTCCATGCTAGCGTGTCCAAGTCTTTTACGCCTTAGCCAAGCTTCATTACTAAGAGACATGAGATATTTAAAAGATTGGTTAGCCAAATTGTCTAACTCAATTAGATAGATATTGTCCTTCCTTTCATCCTTCAAAACTACCTTTTTATCCACCAAAGTGGTAACTCAGCATTCTCTAGGGTCAAAGTGACCTTATTACCTTTTTCACATAATTGACTTACACTAAGCAAGTTATGTTGTAAGCCATCAATAAGTAAAACATAATTAATTAAAGAACAACCATTCTTACCAATGGTCCCAATTCCAATTACCTTATCCTTGACATTATTTCCAACTATGACATTGCCACTATCTTTTTCCTTTAGGGCCATGAATGGCTTCCTATTGCTTGTCATGTGCTTTAAGCATACGCTATCCACATGCCAATCATTTGCTTCATTAGTGGCTGCCAAACACCCCTACACAACATAAGTAAATCATCTTTGCTTTGGTACCCAAATGTACTTGGGTCCTAGGGGGAGGTTTTAAAGGATCCTCCAACTTGAGGTGTGACTTCCTAATGTAGCAATAAACATTTATGTGTCCATACTTCATGCAATAGTGGCATTAAAGTTTAGACCTTTGTATCTTTCGCCTATGCATTGCGTTGATATGAGTAGGGGATTTCCTTATACCAACATGATGTGTGTGTAAGCATGAACATGTATGAATAGGTGTAGGATTAGAATTTCTGTGTGTTTTTTATTGAGCATGCCTTTTATTATACATGTATGCATGATTGGTCTTCTTAGTAATTGGCTTAGGGCCTTGTTATACCTTTCCTTTGCCCTTAAGTATGATGGTTTAGTGCTTTAAGCACTTTTCTTTCTAATAACCTCAATACTTGAAGTTTGAGGTGTTGAGGCATTGATGAATGTTATGAGTGAAGGTGTAGAAGAAGAGGCTCCATCAAAGCCTAGACAATGCCTAACTAAGGGAGGTTTTTATGATACAATAAATGTATCAAATGCTTCCTTACCCTTGTGGAACTTAGAAATAGAGTTTCTAAGCTCAATGACTTCAACTTTCAATGAGTCATTTTCTTTTCTTAATAAAGTTAGAGATGAAGATGACTTGGATAAACTCTCTATAGACTTCTTGAGTTATTCATTTGAAGCCCCCAATTCACTTACAAGACTATTTGGGATTTGTCATGTCTGTGATGCTTTCTTCCTCCTTCATCATAAATACCTCCTACTTTGTCACATACATTTCAAGTCGGCTAGATTTCACCAAGATGGTACTGTCATGATAGTTTTCTAAGGCCTTACAAATACCATGAGTAGTAAGGCAATGTTAGACCCTTCCAATTTCTTCTCTTGAGAGAGAACTTAGAAGGATTGCCATGGCTTTTTTATTTCTGCCATTGGATCTCCTTTGTGCTTCAACCCACTCCTCTATAGGGATCAACTCCTCACTTTCATCCACAACTTTGGTAGGTGGCTTCCAGTCATTTGCAATAATATCCCAGAGGTCTACCACATCACTATCTTGATATATTTCCATCCTATACTTCTAATGAATATAGTTTGCTCCATCGAAATATGACTTGAGGTGAGTATGGATTCCTTCTTGTGCTATGATCTTTACTCACACAAATAAACTTTAGAGTGAGACTTGGCACTGATACCACTTGTTGGCCTAGTGCACCAAGAAAGGGGATTGAATTGGTAGCTAATTAAAAATTAAAAGGAAGGTTAAGGTGTTTATGAAGATATGAAAGAGAAGAGAAAAATCAACACAATAAGTTTATAGTGGTTCGGGCGTTAACAAACCCTACGTCCACTCCCCAATTCTACACAATTGGGTATTTCACTCAACTAAACTAGTGTTTTCAAGCTCACACCAAACTTATAAAACTTATGTTTTATGGCTCACACAAAAGTTCATTTCACGGTCGCGAATTTCCAGTTTGCACTAAAGAGCCGAAAATCATGGCAGAGAACCCCATTCTATGTCTAATGGCTAGTCCACGTGTCCTTCATCCATTAGTTGTCTAAGAAATATAACCTTTATGATTAGCCAATTACTCAAAAGTCACCGTCGCGAGTTAGCTTTGTCTTGGGCGTGATTAAGACCGTGAATTCCTCTGTCTGGTAAGGAAACTACAACTTCTTGAGTCGCAATCACGACCAATTCTTCACCCTCACGATTTTTGATTTCTAATAATTCCCTTAGACACTTGGCATATTATGGCAGTGGCTTTGGTTCCCTTCTTTATTACTATGAAATTCTTAGTAGCAACCTTTGACAGGTATGCCGTCGCAAATTCCTTTGTGAATCAACCAATACACCTTTGACTGTGTCGCAACTGTGAATTCGCATGTGAATTCCTCTACCCTAACTTCATCCATCCTAATAGCAATGTCACGAATGCAATTTAGGGGATATCGACTGTGATTTGGGATATTTTTCTACAAAGAGATTTTGACTTCCATCCAACTTTCAATGAAAATAAATCTTATAATCTACAAAATAACACTTACTTAAGGCATTAGAACTTATCAATCTCTATTGTCAAGGTCAAAGGAGGCTTATGATATAGGTTTAACTAACCTAGTTAAACAAAGACAATGAGCCATCATAAAAAGTCATGCAAGATCAATAACAACAAGAAGAGAACCAAGCTCAAAGACTCCCCAAGGATTAGGGATACTTTAAAGATCACCTAGAGGATTTTATCATTAGTGAGACATAGAAGAGAGTAAGTACTAGAGCTCAATTACATGCTTTGGATAGTAATCTTGTAACATCCCTATCCTCATTCATTAGCATTCTCACATAAACATATTTATTGTATAAATGATTTACAATACTACATGAACATATGCTTTGGATAAATGATCATTTCGATATGTGAATTGGATAAGCAATACTTGCACCATTACATTTAGGACATTTGAACATATATGTAATGTTTGTATAATTGCATGGCAAATTACCTTATGTTGGTTGTGTGCATGTTATAACATCATAAATATTAGTGTTCTAGAGCTTATTTAAAAGTATAAGGAGAATATAGAGATTAAAAGATGGATGCAAGTGATGAAGGAGTGAAAAAGAGGGACTAAAAGAGGAATATTTAACTTTCAAGCAATGCTAATGAGACACCATAATTTTGTCCTATTAGGGTAGGTATACAAATTAAAATTTTCATCTTTTAGGATCATATTAGAGAAGAAAAATATAAAAGAGTGCAAAAAAAGAAGAGAGCTAAGAAAAAAGGGAAGAAAGGAGAAGAAGAAGAAGAAGAAGAAGACAAAGAAGAAGCAGAAGAAAAGTGAGCTAACTAGGAAGAAACCTATAGCTTTCAAGTTTTGGGAAAAGAGGTAAGTGATTTTTTCTTTTTTCCACATGAAATTCCTCCCTCGTGAAATGCTAAACATACATGGTTAGTAATAACTATGGAGTATTTGAGGTACAACTCATGTACGGAAGTTAAAATTCAAGAGAAACAAGAGCTGATTGTGGTTTTTTTGTTGTTAGAACATAATTTTCCACTTATGATTTCATAATCCTAAAAGAGGAATTGGGAAAAGTGTAAACCATGAAAGTTGTAGATCTATGGTCCACCTAAATTGATGTAAAACAGTTTTTCTTAATTTGGTATGTGTGAAGAACTATGGCTACTTTATTAGGGTTGGTTCACAACCAACTGAAATCTCCTCAATTTGGTTATTTTCAAATATTTTGATGACCCTATGTGTTGATTTAGACAATGTGGAAAATATGAAATTTATAGGGTTATATCCCCTCTAAATTTGTGTAAAACAGTTTGTTTAATTTGTTGTATAGAAAGAGATATGGCACATTAATTGTGACTGATCCTAAATCCAATGAAACATCATCGGTTTTTTAATTTTGTTTTTCAAGAATTTAATGGCCATATAATGGGAATTTGGTGATGTGCCAAATTTAAAAGTTGTATATTTATGTTTGTTCCACATTCTTGTAAAATATTTTTGCCAAATTTATCATGGTTGATGAGATATGACCCCTTGTTCATGACCGATTGTCAACATGTTGAAAACCTAGTCACCCTGAGATTTGTCATTTGTTTGGTGACTTTATAAACTGAATTAGACAATGCATAAATCATGAAAAATGTTTTGTTTATGTGTTTTGTAACTTCTGGTAAATCAAATTTTTAATTGGATTTGTACAATTTGAGATATACCCAAGACTGTAAGACCTATTCAGACTAAGATGACATTAAAATAGGCAGAATTCAAAAATTCACCACATTTTCTATAGATATTATATTAATATGAAATTTGATTATGTTGTACCATTATATGTCTAGTTTATTTGAAAAGAAGAATCAAGTCATTTGAGTAAGTATAGTAAGATTTATTATAGTTAAACTATATCAAGGTCAAACTGTCATACATGAAAAATATGCATAACACTAGGCCCACTCGCATGGAATATGCCATAGTTGCATACCAAGCTTTCATAATCATTTTGACAAACTTATAACTATGTATGTATCAAATGTTAATATTCAACACTTAGAGAAAGCCTAAGAGAGAGGACCAAACCTACCACAAATGTTGGTCACATCAAAAGGTGAGTAAATTGGATTCTAATATATATGTGTGATGATTTTATGATTTGTTTATGTTCTATTACATGTATATGTGATTGAATTATGACATTTTACATGTGAATACAAGTCAAGTGAAAATTATATGATGTTAATGATTGCTTAGTATACAGTTGTAAATGAACACTTGCATATGAAATTAAAAGGATGTTGTGGCTGGCTTGTCAAACACTTGCAAATCACTTGGAAAAAGTAACCAAAATGTCTTATTGGCACATGTTATTGATCAAATGATTTGCTTGTTATATGTTGGCCAGTAAAATCAATTATCACTTGAATCACATGAATTCTTGAGAGCACTGTTTGCCTTGCAAGTCACAGCAAAATAAATCTATTGCATTTGCACTTGCACAATCAATTCTTATACTTGTAATGTATCCTACTGATATTTGATTATTGGTTGTGCCATAAGAAACTGATTTTTATTTTTATTCATTAAGTTGTGACTCACCAAACCACAATTATGTTTTTCAGATACTGAAGCATAAAGTTTGGATGCTTTGGAGCATAAAGTTTTGCTTATAGACACATGAAGCTCAGGTCGTGAGCTGAATTCCAACTCTTTCCCTCCTTGTGCCATGTAATATACATTGATAGGAATCAATTTATGGTCATTAGCCTTGAATAGTAGTTAACATATATATACATTAAATACATGTTGGCTTATGTATGTATGACGAATCAACCTTTATACATATGTATTTTTGGACATGAATGCCAAGATTAGTAAATCAAAATAGTTGTTACAATTTTTGGTATCAAAGTAGGGATAGGTTCCATAAGGACATACATATAAACATGACATGAATTTTACACTATTATGGATTATCATATGACATAGTCTTATATGTCTATAGGGCATTAACAAAGGGAAGTCATGGTAGTACCCATAACTCACCAAGGAGAGGGGGGTTAGCCAATTTGCATTCCATGGAAGCATCCTACTAACCATTAATAGTTCAACCTACTGACAGAGTTAGATCTCCTGCACATTCTCATGCACAACAAATATCTCATGGTAACCACAATATAGAACTAGTGAACCAACAGTGCATGGTCCAAAAAATCAAAGAGAAAGAAGGTATGACAAGTTAAGAAAATAGGGTGCAGTTGATTTTAGTAGTACCACAGATCCAACATTGGTAGAGACATGGCTAAAGAGAACATAAAGAGTCTTGAATTTGATGAAATGCATACTAGAAGAAAGGTTTGATTATGCAGTGTCCCTATTACAGAGGGATGCATATGATGGATGGGAAAACATTCCAGGGAGTGATGTCAAGCCCCTAGTGCTTACATGAGACGATTTTCTGCTTAAGTTCAACAATAATTACATGCCATAAGTGTACAAAGATGATAAAAGAAAGGAATTTCTGAATCTAAAATAGGAAAGATGACTGTAGCTGAGTATGAGGTAAAATTTAATCAATTATCTCATTATATATCCTTTATGGTGGCCACTGACAAAGATAAATGTCAAAAGTTTGAAGAGGGACTGAGATATGAGATCAGAAGTAAGATCACAACTGTAGATATTGAAAGTTATACCAAGTTAAAAGCTATTGCAATCATGGTGGAAAAATTAGAAAAAGAAAGGATAGAACAATGTGTAAAAAGGAGGCCTATTGAGTTTATGAGAGATTTTAACAAAAATAAAGGTAAACATAGAGATTATATGCCATTACAATCTAGTGCTAAGGATGGTTACTCTACCAATAAAGGTAAGGGATTAGGAGTTTTATCTTATACAGGTAGAGGTCAAGGCCAAATTATGCAAGAACGACCTTATGGCAAGCAGCATATGGGTGAATGTAAAAAATTGACTAGTTAGTGCTACTTTTATGGGTTTTTTTTTTTTATCATATGGTTAGAGATTGTCTTGAAATATCTAGAATGTCAAGGGGAGACAAAGGTAGAGGTATAACTATATTAGAGTCTACAATTGAAGTTTCAAAAACTAGTGGAATGGGAATATCATTTGGTAGGATAGAGGTAGAGGTAAAATAACTACAATTGGATATGATATGAGTAGATTAGAAGGTGAAAGTTTTAGACCCCTGATATAGGCTGGAGTATTTTCCATGACTAGGCAAGAAGCCATTATTGCTCTAGAAGTTATCACTGGTAAACTTTTTTCTCTATGATTTAAAAGTTGACGCATTAATTGATCCTTGCTCCACACATTCATTCATTTCATTGAGCATGGCATCACAATGGTGTAATAAGTATCAACCTTTAGGTTTTTATCTATGTGTTAGTACTTCTTTGAGAGATGTGATGATTATGGATGAGGTATGTTGTGATTGTGTGATTCACATTGATGACATTGAGTTGAATGTTGATCTAGTACTATTGCCACTTCGTGAGTTTGATGTGAAATTAGGTATGGACTGGATGTCCAAATATCATGCAGCAATAAGTTATTTTATAATCTATAAATCAGACAAGTGTGGTGTTTCAGAAGGAAAGGGGAATTATATATGTATGTCTAGTTTTTGTTATCAAGGCTTTTCCCATGATTAAAGGTTGTTGCGATGCTTATTTGGCACATGTGGTGGACACAAGGTTCACAAATGAATTACTTGAGAATATTCCAGTGGTAAATGAGTTTATAGATGTGTTTCCAATTGACTTACCTAGTTTACCACCTAATAGGGAGATAGAATTCACAATTTAGTTAGTCATAGGAACAACAGTGATATCCATTCCACTTTATAGGATGGCTCTAGCTGAGTTGAGAGAATTGAAAACACAATTGCAGGAACTACTTGAAAAGGGATTCATCAGATCTAATTTGTCACTTTTGGGGTGCTCTAGTGTTATTTGTTAAAAAGAAAGATAGGACAATGAGGCTGTGTATTGATTATAAGCAGTTGAATTGGGTTACTATGAAGAACAAATATCCTTCACCAAGGTTAGAAGATATGTTTGACAAGTTACTAGGAGCACGAGTGTTTTTTAAAATTGATATAAAATAAGGATATTATCAGTTTAAAATTTCAAACTTAGAAGTATTGAAGACTGCTTTTTTACTAGGTATGAGCATTATGAATTATTGGTGATGCCATTTGGTTTGACTAATGCACTAGTTGCATTTATGACTTTCATAAACAAAGTGTTTCAGCCTTACGTAGACAAATTTGTAGTTACATTCATTAATGACATACTGGTGTATTCAAGGAGCAAAAAGGAGTATGAACAACATTTGAGGAGTGTGTAGCAAATTTTGAGAAAAAAAATAGTTCTTTACTAAATTATGCAAGTGCGAGTTTTAGATTGACCATATGGTACTTTTAGGACATGTAGTTTTTGTAGAAGGCATAAAGGTGGATCTAAACAAAATTGAAGCGATAGTAAAATAGGAAACCCCAAAGAGTGTGGCAAAAGTCCAAAGTTTCTTAGGACTAGTTGGGTATTACCATTGATTTATTGATGGGTTTTTACTTATAGCTGCTTTTTTGACTAAGTTACTTTGGAAAAATACAACATTTCAGTGGTCTAAATCATGTCAGGAGAGTTTTGATGAATTAATAAATAGATTGACATCTACTCCAGTGTTAGCCATTCCTATAGGTATTGGAGGATTTGTAGTTTATAGTGATGCCACTCATCAAGGTTTGGGATGAGTATTACTATAGCATGGTATGTTAATTATATATGCATCTAAACAACTAAAGCCTTATGAATTATCTTACCTAGTACTTGACCTAGAACTTGCTACCATTGTGTTTGCTTTAAAAATATGAAGACATTATTTATATCTATAAACTTTTTAGATATTTACAGATCACAAGAGCTTGAAGTATTTGATTAGCCAAAAATAGTTAAACATGCGACAGAGGTGTGAGAACTACTAAAAGATTATGATTACACCATTGAGTATCACCTGGGGAAGGGAAATGTGGTTAATAATGCTTTGAGCAGGAAATTAAGAAGTAATGTAACTTATTTATAGGTATTTGGACTATCTTATTTAGTTCAGTTATGAGCTTTGAATGTGGAACTAAACATACAAAAGAATAGGGTATTGATTGCTACTTTTTAAATGAGACCAATGTTACATGATCTAATTAAAGAAGCACAGGGCAAGGATCCAAAGTTACGTAGAATTATTAAAATGGTAAAACTGAGGGGACATAGTGATTTTGATATTTGAAATGATGCCTTGATGTTGGGTTCTCATATTTGTGTTCCTAATGTTAATGACTTGCAAAGAGAAATCCTATAAGAAGCACATAATAGTACATATGCCATCCATCTTGGAATGACGAAAATGTATAATACCCTATGTCTCACCATGTTTGACTTGTTAGCATATCAAAATAAAATATTAAACACTAGTTGGAAAATTGAAACCATTGATGATTCCAGTATGAAAATGGGAAAGAATAACCATGGACTTTATATATGGGTTATCGAGAACTTTGAAGGAGAATGATGTTATATGGGTGATCATTGATAGACTAACTAAGTTAACTCACTTTTTACCTATTCGGTGGGGTAGTTCACTTAAGCACTTAGCCAAGAAATATATAGATGAAATTGTTAGATTACATGACATTTCAATGTCCACTGTATCTAGTAGAGATCCATAATTTACATCTCGATTGTGGGTTAGTTTACAACAGGTTGTGGATACCTAGTTGAGTTTCAATACTACTTTTCGTCCTCAGATAGTTGGGCAATCATAAAGAATATTTTAGACACTTGAAGACATGTTTTGAGCTTGTACGATAGAGTTCAAAGGTGCATGGGATGAATATATTGCCTTGATTTAATTTGTTTATAATAATCTCTATCATAACAGTATATAAATGGCACCATATGAAGCACTATATGGAAGAAAATGTCAAAATCCTATCTATTGGGATGAAGAAGGGATATATGTTTTAGAAGGGTAAAAAATAATGCATGACTTTGTGGATAAGGTAAAGGTAATCAAGAGTAAACATAGAGTAGCATAAGACAGGTAAAAGAGTTATGCAAACCAACACATAAGAGAAAAGAAATATAAGGTGGGAGACAAAGTGCTTCTTCAAGTTTCACCATCGAAAGGAATAATTTGATTAGGCAATAAGGGAAAACTAAGTCCTTTATACATAAAGCCATATGAGATCCTAGAAAGAATAAACCCATTGGCTTACAGGTTAGCACTACCACCAAAGATGGCTTAGATTCATTATGTATTTCATGTGAGTATGCTCATAAAGTATTGGTCTGATCCTACACATATACTTAGGGATCTAGCTATAACAATTATAAATAATGTAAGTTATGTTGAAGAACTAGTGAAAATCATTGGTTATAAAACAAAACAATAACAAAATTGAGAAATCCCTTTAGTTATGTTGTTATAGTGAAACCACTCACAAGAAAAGACTACATGGGAAACTGAAGAAGACATGCAACGATAATATTCACTTTGTTTATAGGTATTGAATTTCGAGGATGAAGTTCTTTATAAGAGAGAAAGAAATATAACATCATTATTCTCATTTATTAGCATTGTCATATGAATATGTTCATTACATGAATGATTTGTAATCCCACATGAACATATGCATTGGAATAGTTATGTGAATTGAATAACCAGACGATGACACTTACACCATTGCATTTAAAGTACTTGAACATATATGTAATGTTTGTATAGTTGCATGAGAAATTATCTTATGTTATGTGCATGTTATAACATAAAAAATAATGGTGTTTTAGAGCTTATTTAAAAGTATAAAGATCATATAAGGATTAAGAGATGGATGAAGCTAATGAAGGGGTGAAGAAGAGGGACTAAAAGAGGAAAAGTGAACTTCCCACCAATGGAAACGAGACACCATAATTTTGTCTTATTAGAATAGGTTTACAAATTGAATTTTCATCCTTTAATAGCATATTATAGAGGATAAACATGAGGGGCAGCAGAAGAAAGAGAGAGCTAAGGAAGAAAGAAAGAAAGAAAGAAGGAGAAGAAGAAGAAAAAGGAGAGGAAGAAGAGTGAGCTGCTTAAGAAGGAACCCTAAGCTTTTATGGTTTCGGGAAAAGAGGTTAGTTAATTTATCTTTTTCCCATTTGAAATTACTCCCCCATATCATGTTAAACATGCATGATTAGGAAGAATTCTAGAGTAATTTGAGGTAAATCTCAAGTATGGAGGTTGTAGCTTAATAAAAACAGAGCTAATTATGTTGGTTTTTTTGTTAGAGCATCTTGTTACACCCATGATTTCATAACTCTAAAAGAGAAATTAGGGAAAGTGCAAAGCATGAAATTTGTAGCTTTATAGCCCATCCTAGTTCATGTAGAACAGTTTTGCTTAATTTGGTTTGTGTGAAGAGTTATGGCCCCTTCATTAGGGCTAGTTCACAACCAACCAAAATCTTTTTAGTCTTTATGTGTTCATATATTTGATAACCTTATGTGATGATTTAGACAAAGTTAAAAATAGAAAATTTATAGGATTATATCCGCTCTAAATACCTGTAAAGCTGTTTTGTGTAATTTGTTGTGTGAAATAAGATAAACCTCTTTTATTATGACTAACTCTAAACCTAATGAAACCTATTTCACCTTTTAGCTCTGTTATTCAAGAATTTGATGGTCGTAGAATGAAAATTTGGTGATGTGACAAACTTGAAAGTTGTATATTTATGTCTAATATACATTCTTATAAAATATTTAATATATCATGATTGATGATATGTTGCTCCTTTATTATGATTGATTGCCAATGTGTTGAGAACCTGCTCACCCTGAGATTAACCATTTATTTTGGTGACCTTATAGACTGTATTTGACAATGTGTAAAACATGTAAAATGTTTTTTATGTAACTTATATCTTTCAACAAATCATTTTTTGCTATTAGATTTGTACAATTTTAGATATACACATGATTGTATGACCTACTTAGACTAAGATGACATTGAAACAAAGCAAAATTCAAAAATTCACCACTTTTTTGTATGTCTTATGCTGGTTAAAATTTGACTATGTTGTATTATTATATATCTAGTTTAATTAGAAAAAGATTCAACTTATTTGGATAAGTATACCTAGAATTATTGCTATGAGAGTGCAACAAGGTGAGGCTGCCACACAATAATAATATGCTTAAATACTAGGTCTTTTTGCATGGAACATGACCATAGGTGCATACCATACATGTAAACTTATTTTGACATTTTATAATGATATATGTGTCAAATTTTAGGATCCCAACACTTTAAGGAAGGCCAAGGAAGAGGTCCAAACCTACCATTCCTCATAAGGAGCGAAGAAAATGGAATCTTCGCAAGCATTGAAAAGGAAGAGATTGGCAATTGACGAAGCTGTTCTATCCATTCCTCCTAAGCCAAAGTCTAAAGATAAACTCTCTCTCTCCACCATCAATAATAAGTTAGACAAACTCATAAGGATGATAAAAGAAGGCTTCTCTTCCTTTCACATCTTTATAGTGACATGATGGACCTTCAAGAGAAATTGAGAGTCCCCCATGCCATCTTCCGGATTTCACAGAATTTGAGAACACTCGTAAAGAAGAAGGCAATGATGATATAGAGGATGGAGAAGAGGCTTAAGGTGAAGATCAAAGTGAAGGAGATGACGAAGATCTTTCTGGCGATGATTCTCCAACTTTTTAGATTAGGGATACTTTGTACTTTTCTGTTTTCTATTTATGTTTAAAAGTTTTATGATCTCTAGTTATGGATAAATAAACTGTCTTTCTTATATATTGTCCTCTTATGGGATTGCTCTTTTATGTTGTTTTTTTTTTATATTCCTTTTCAATACTTATACATGATTTCTTGTTCTTCTTTCCTTATACACCCTCTTTTTTATCTTGCCAAAGGGAGGGGCGATGGTATAATCCAGGGTTAAGGAAGAGGAAATTATAAGGAAATTACAACTTGTACAATTATAGCATAAGTTGAGGGGGAGCATCAATAAGCAATATACTTATTTTTTATTGAATGATTAACATATTTAGCAAATTTTTGTCTTAAGTATTCATTGAATCATATTACAATCCAACTTCACTTTTCTACATCATTTTCACTTTGGATCAATCTAAGTTGTCAAAATAAAAAAGGGGGAGATTGTTGGACTAGGGTAGTTAACCCAAGTCTTGGACCTCTTTTGATCTTGACAAAGGAGATTAATCGTGTCTAATGTTCCAAAATTAGTGTTGTTTTGCAGCCCTTTTGTTTTTATCTAAGTTAGAGGTTGGATGTAATACAAAATATACAAAGTATGAAAAGTGTCTTCTAAATCGCGACCGCTACCTTGGATTTGCGACTGCCATCCATTAGAAGACTTGCAAGAAGTCAAGCAGGTGAAATCGCAGAGTCTTTTCTCAGCCACGATTCATCCAAATGATGGTGTCCAAAATTGGCAGACGGATTCGCAGTGTGCGTTACGCCCGAGTCGCGACTGCGAAATTCGAAGTAACTCAAGAGGGAAGCAAGTCCACAATCACAGTGTGACAAGTGTCCCAGCTGTCCATTGGAAGTCAATTTTCACGGAGGCATCTTGTTGGTAGCGATCGCGAATCATGAGGAAGAAGATGACCATCTTTGGCAGATGAATTTGCATCCTTATGTTGCGACCTGTACAAGAATGATCACTACCGCAACTTATGAAAGGCAATGACTATATTTTCCTGATGAACTAATCAAAAGTTGCCACGTGGACTAGTCGTTAGATACAATCAGGATTTTCCTTCAGGAATTTGGATTTTGTGACCGCTAATGAGTAGTAACGACCGCGAATTGAGACTGTCAAGTATTTCATGCATAATCTGTCAAGCATGTCTCAAAGATTTAATGAGCTATGATCTGTAACGTCTCTTTGGTGGAGTTTGGGTATAAATACTCTACTAAACAGCCATGAAAAGGGCTGTAAAGAAATTTATTACAAGTAATTAAAGCTCTCAATCTTTGCTACTCATTTTTTTCAATTTTCTTTATGAAATTGTAAGTGTTAGGTGTGAGCATTAAACACCAAGTTGTAAGGTTGTAGTGTGAGATTGCAAAAACACTTCAAGATACGTTTAAGTGTGAGCCTAGTGAAACACTTGAGTAAGGTTGCATGTTAGCCTAAAAACACAATGTTGTAAGGTTGTGTAACATCCCTATCCACATTCATTGGCATTATCACATAAACATATTCATTGCATAAATGATATGAAATCCCACATGAACATATGCATTAGCTAAATGATCATTTAGTCATGCGATTTGTAGAAGCATGACAATAACACTTGCACTGTTATATTTGGGACACTTGAACATATATGTAGTGTTTGTATAGGTACATGGAAAATTGTCTTATGTTATGTGCATGTTATAGCATCATAAATAATGGTGTTATAAAACTTATTTAAGATTATAAAGAGCATATAGGGATTGAGAGATGGATGGAGGTGCTTAAGGAGTGAAGAAGAGGGACTAAAAGAGAAAAATTGAACTTCCAACCAATGAAAATGAAGCACCATGATTTTATATTATTATAATAAGCTTATATCTTATAATTAGGGTTAGATTTTTAGGAAAAAATGTGGGTTATACCAGAAACAAAGAGAGAGCAAAGGAAGAAGAAGAAGAAGAAGAAGAGAGGGAGAAGAGTGAGCTGCCTAAGGTTTTCTAATTCTGGGATAATAGGTAAGTTAATTTATCTTCTTCTCAACTGAAATTAACCTCTCATGACATGTTAATCATGCATGGTTAGTGAGAATTGTAGAGAAATTGAGGTAGAGCTCTTGGATGGAAGTTAAATCCAAGAGAACAAAAGCTGTTTGTGCTGTGTTTTGCTGTCATAGTAGAATTTTGTACCCCCAATTTCAGAACCATAGAAGAGGAATTAGGGAAAGTACAAAATATAAAAGTTGTAGCTTTATGTCTCATATAAATTCAAATGGAACAGTTTTACTTGATTCTGTGTGTGTGAAGAGATATGGCTCCTTCAGAATAACTGGGTCAAATCCGGACCGAGATGATCTCAGTCTTCTGTTTTCTTATATTTTGATGGTCTTATGTTCGAATTTTGGAAAATCATAAAACATGAAATTTGTAGGGTTATGTCCTCTCTAAATACTTGTAAATCATTTTTGATTGATTTTCCGTGTGGAAAGATATATGGCTCATTTATTGGGACTGACTCTGTACTGGGATGAAACCTCACATTTCTTTTAAATCTATTTTCCAAGAATTTGATGGCCATAGATTCATAATTTGATGATGGTATAAACTTGAAAGTTGTATATTTATGTCTGATCTACATGCCTGTGAAATATTGTTTCCAAATCCA
>CATIWR010094280.1:0-32049 GCA_949677035.1 Omphalea diandra | reverse complement strand
TATACTTCCAATGAGTATAGTCTGATCCATCAAAATAGGGCCTTAGCTGTGAGTGGTTTACTTCTTGTGCCATGATCTTGTTTCACCCAATGAAGGTTTGATTTGTAAAAACCTTGCTCTGATACCACTTGTTGTCCCTAGGCACCAAGAAGAGGGGTTGAATTGGTGAATAAAAAATTTAAAACAGAGATGAGGAGAAGAAGAAAGAATAGTGAGGACACAAGGATTTTATAGTGGTTCGGGCAAAACTATCCCTACGTCCACTCCGTAATCACTCAATTGGGTATTTTACTAAATCAATGGTGTTTTCAAGCTCACACCCAACTTACTACAACTTGTGTTTTAATGGCTAACACACAACCTTACAACAAAGTGTTTTCTAGGCTAACACAAAATCTCACTCAAGTGTTTTAACAGGCTTACACTAAAACCTTTCCTAAAGTGTTTTTGCAGGCTAACACAAAACCTTACAATCTGGTGTTTAATGCTCACACCTAACACATGTAAAGAAGATGAAGAAAATAAGTAGCAAAGATTAAGAGCTTTCAATACTTGAAATAAATTTGTTAGCAACCTTCTTCATGGCTGTTTGGTGGGGGTATTTATAGCCAAACTTCATCAAAGAGACATTGCAGATCATAGCTCATTAAATCTTTGAGACATGTTTGACAGATTCTGCATTTAATGCTTGTTAGGATGAAATCGTGGTCGCTACTGCCTTTCGCGGTCGCGAATTCCAAATTCTTCAAGAGAAACCCAGTTTGTTTCTAACGGCTAGTCCACGTGGCATCTTCTTATTAGTTCACTCAGAAAATATAGTCGTTGTCCTTCACCTACTTTCAGAAGTCGCAGTCGTGAGTTTTTCTTGCACAGAACGCGATAGACACCGCAAATTCAACTGCCAAAATTGTTAACTTTCTTCCACAAAGATCGCAGTCGCTGCCAGCAAGATGTCTTCGCAATTTTTGACTTCCAACAGTCTCATTGGACACTTGTCAGGCTGTGGTTGTGGACTTGCTTCCCTCTTGAATTTCTTTGAAATTTGCGGTCGCAACTCAGCCGAGACTTCTACTGCGAATTTGTCTGTGTCAATTTGACCTTTCTCTTTTCAGGGATCGCGGCCGAGAATGATACTACGATTTCGCCTGCTTGATTTTCAACATGTCTTAACATGAATCGCGGTCACAAATCTTTAGGTTGCGGTCGTGATTTACATGTTACTTTGGAATTCATCAACTTCTTCATTTCTTCTTGAAGGATTGATTCAATTCTGCAACAACAACACTTATTTGAAATATTAGTGATGATTAATCTACTTTGTCAAGATCAAAAGAGGTTATAAATCTAGGATTGATTATCCTAGTTCAACAGTTTTCAAAAGATTCATTTTCAAATTCCTTTCCATGGTCACTCCTAATAAAAGAAAAGAAGTAACCCTTTGCATTTTGAACTCTTTTAGCAAAGCTTTTGAAAGCATCAAAAGTATCACTCTTATGAGTAAGGAAGTATACTTAAGTAAATCTAGAGTAGTCATCAACTACAACAAATGCATAATGTTTTTCACCTAAAATAGTATTCCTAGTGGCTCAGCCAAGTCCACATGAATAAGTTGAAGAGGCTTAGAAGTACTTACAACATTCTTTGCTTTATGGGATGCTTGGTGTTGCTTTCCTATTTGACAAGGTCCATATGTCTTGTCTTTTATGAATTTGAGCTTTGGAAGGCCTTTTACTAACTCTCCTTTTGATAAGTTTTGTAGAAGCTCCATGCTAGCATGCCCAAATCTTCTATGCAAAAGCTAAGACTCATTGCTAATGGACACAAAACATTTAAAAGATTAGTTAGCCAAATTGTTTAAGTCAATTAGATAGGTATTACCTCTTTTTTCACCCTTAAAGACTACCTTCTTATCCACCAAGGTAGTAACCTAACATTCTCTAGGGTTAAAGGTGACTTTATTACCTTTATCACATAATTGACTTACACTCAATAGATAATATTTCAATCCTTCAACTAAAAGAACATTATCAATGTGGGAGTAACCTTTTTAATGCCAATTACCTTACCTTTGGCATTATTCCCAAATGTGAAATTACCACCATCCTTTTCTTTAATGGGTGTGAATATCTTTCTATTTTCGATCATATGCTCTGAGCATCTACTATCTATATGCCAATCATTGTCCTCTTTGGTGGCTTCCAAGCATTCCTACAAAATAAAAAAATATTTCATCTTTATTTAGGGCCCTAAGCATACTTGGGTTCTTAAGGGTTAGGCTTGAAAGAATCCTTCAATTTGAGGTGTGCATTCCTAATGTATCAAAATACATTGATATGTCTATACCTCATGCAACAGTGTCATTAGAGTTTAGACTTATGAGTCTTTCTCCTATGCATTACCTTAGTATGAGTAGGAGGCCTTCTCACACTTCGGTTATATGAATGCATACATGCACATGAATGATGAGGAATATAAGAGAAGTATGTATGAGTGTGTTTAGACCCTCTTTGAGTATATGTATTCATGGTTAGCTCTTTGAGGTTTAACGTTTGAGCCTTGGAGAGCCTTCCCTTTGCCTTTAGGTTTAGGAGACTTAGTGCTTGGACACTTTTCTTCCTAACAACCTCAGTACTAGAATTTTAAGGTGTAAAAGCTCTAATGAATGTAGGAGGATAAGATGTAGATGAGTAAGCTTTATTGAAGCCTAAACCATGTCTCACTAAGGGTGGTCTTTGAGATACAATGAGAGTATTCAAAACTTCTTTCTCTTTATGAAATCTTGATATGGAATTTTTACGCTCAATTACTTTACCTTTTAAAATGTCATTTTTTATTTAAAGAATTAAAAGAGGATAGAGTTTTGGAAAGATTTTCTAAAGATTTCTTGAGTTCTTTATTTGAAGCTCTCAAGTCAACGACAAGCTCATTTAAACTCATCCTCAAGTTTTAAATACTTTTTCATATAAATTTTTATTTTGGATTTGTATTTATCATAGCTCAAGGATATAACCTCAAGAAACTCATCATCTTTATGCTCAAACGCATCATATTCATCACAAGAATGGGAAGAATAATTTACCTTGTTGGAGTTATCTGCTTGAGCCATGAAGCATAAGATTGCAACCTCTTATTTTTTATCTTCCTCACTTGAATCATCATCCCATGTAGCTTTGAAGTTCTTCTTTTTTCTCTTTATCCCACTTTTTCTTCTTTTTAAGTTTGGGACATTCAGATTTTATGTGACCTTGCTTCCCACATTTATGGCAAGTCACCTCATTCTTCTTCTCTTTGAAGTAGTTTGATGATGAGATTTTCTTAAGGTTCCTTTTTTCTTTTCTTCTTTTCATGAGTTCTTTTGACCTCCTTAAAAGCATTAGAAGTTCTTTTTCCTTTTTTTTGATTTCATCACTATCAGTTATGCTTTCTTCCATTTCCTTTTCCTTGTTAAAAGACTTAAGAGCAATAGTATTTTTTTTTTTTACTTTTTCATTATTGTCTCCTTGTCCTTTAACTTTTTCATGCCCTCACCCTTCTTTATGGCTAGCTCATGAGGAAGTAAATTACCAATAAGGACATCTATTGACACCTTTTCGATTTTTGGATTAGACTTTGGATACTGCAAACTCTAGCATCAAACTTCTCAAAAGGAAGAGATTTAAGTATTTTAGTGTTTACCTCATGGTTTATAAGAACTCTTCTAAACTTCTTCATGTTTATGATAATGAAGAGGAGTCTATTGGTCATGTCAGTAATATTCTCATTGTCTTTCATCATGAAGAGCACTCACTCTGTCAAATACATCTCCAATCTACTAGATTTCATAAGGGTTGTGCCTTCATGGTAGTTCTCTAAGGCCTTCCATATCTTATGTGCAGTAAGCAATGTTGAACTCAACTAATTTCTTCTTTTGACATTAAGCTTAGTAAAATTGTCATTGTCCTCTTGTTTTAGCCATTAGACTTTTTATGAGCCTCTACCTATTCTTCCCTTGGAATAAACTCTTTACTACCATCCACCACTTTAGTTGGCAGTTTCCATTCCTTGATTGCAACATCCCATAAATCCACCACATCAGTATCTAGGTAGATCTCTATTCTATACTTCCAATAAGTATAGTTGGATCCATCAAAGAAAGGTTTTAAATGAGTGTGACTTCCTTCTTATGCCATGATCTTTTCCTCACACAATTAAAGCTTGAATTAAGGTTTTACTCTGATAGCACTTGTTTGCCCTTGTGCACCGAGAACCAGCAGGTTGAATTGGTGGAAATTTTAAATTTTGCAGGGACAGTTAAAGAAGCAAGTTTAGAAGAAGGAGTAGAATAATAGAACATATAAGAATTTATAATGATTTAAGTGTTAAGAAACCCTACATCCACTCCCCAATTATTCTAAATGGGTATTTCACTAATTTTAGATGATATTTTACAAGTTCACTCTAAACTTTACAATTTTTGTTTTACAAAGGCTCACACACAACCTTAAAAGTATTTTCTATGGCTAACACTCAAACCTATACAAGAGTTTTCTATTGGCTCATTCTCAAACCTAATCCCCAAGGGTGTTTAAAGGCTCACACCAAACCTTTTGCAACTCAATTACAAAGAGTAAATAAGAGAGAGAGAGGGAGAGAGAGAGTTAAGAAACTAATTTGCAAGAGTTTGGCCTTAGTAAATGTTATTCTCTTGCATTTATATCCATTTGGTGGAGTATTTATAGGTTTCACCCACCAAAGAGATGTTGTAAACAAAACTATCTCCATATCTCAAAAATTGGTAGTAAAATCCTCTATTTAATGCATGTCCGATAAAAGTCACGGTCGAGAACACCCATTCGCGGTTGTGATCTTCATATTACCTTGAATTTTGCTCATTCATAGTAGTGAATTCCAATTATGTCTAACCGCTAGTTTCACGTGTCATTTCTTTATTGGTTCTTCTAAAAATTAGGTGTTGGGTCCTTCTAATGTGAATGAAAGTAACGATAGTGATTTCATACCTTTGGATGTGATCCTTACCATGAAATGGCCTGAGAGATTTATAGATATTGCCTTAGGTAATTTGTGATATCTCCTAAATTTTTGTTGCTTCGAATTTTGATGTTTCGACAATTATTTGAACACATGAAATCATTTGGTTGAGAGTTTGAATCCCTCTAAATGCATTCAAAGGTCACAGTTGCGACTCCTACCATGAATTTGCCTGCCATTTTTTGGTTCAACTATTTACTAAGATTGCAGTCACAACCTATAGATTACAATCATGATTTAGGAGGCAATTTTCATTCTTTGAATTATTTCCTTCCATTCAACTTCCAATGAGTTCCTGTCCTAGTTCCTGTAAGATCAACACTTGAAATCGGTGTTAGAACTTTTATGTTGTCAAGATCAAAAGAGAGTTTTGACTTAGATTTGGTTAACCAAGTCTAACATGTACTAAAGAACTTAGACATAATTCTCTTATGAACTATCAAAAACAAATAAAAAAAAGATAGGCCATATAAAATGCATTCATTCCAGTGAATCCAAAATTTTTAAATTTTAACATTGATGGTTTTGTTAGCTTAAAAAGATAACTATGATTGAGTAAAGTTAGTTTGTATACTACTTTAACTATATGCCATCAATTATATAACCTAAGGGTATAATAATAATAATAATAATAATAATAATAATAATAATAATAATAATAATAATAATAATAATAATAATAATAATAATAATAATAATAATATGCCATCTCATTTGATCTAGGAGTCTAATAATAACAACAACTACATGTTCTCCCTAATGAGCGCAGGGTGATAAAAAAAAATATTAATACTTTAGTGAAGCTAAAAATGATATTAAGCCTTTTTTTTTTATATCAAACAAGCAAAGATCATTTCACGCTCTATTCAACAAAAGTAAGGCAAGAAAACAATGAATAAAAACAAAGGCTCTTACATTTGACATCTTTTTCATCAACGTGATATTAACTAATGAATAGGATATAACTATTTAGTATTTCAAATCAAAACAAAGTAATAACAAATCAAAATAAAGCAATAACATGACATATAACAATCTATAAAGGTGAATCATAAATAATGTGCATAAGTAGTTAGCAATAAACATAGGTGAATCAAAAAAACTTTCTTGAAAAACATAAATAAATAACATATAACAATATTGATATATGAATAAAAATATTATTATTTCTATAAATGTTGTCGTATGTCATTTTTAATTGTAAAAACAAATGAGAATTCAAGTTATGTAGTGCTTCTATTGTAAGATCATGAAGTATTTCATTGCAATTAAAACATTATTATATACAACATAGGGAAAACATAAAGTGAACGTCAATTTTAACTTGATCTTTTTTGTTGATAATGGCTAAGATAATCTCTTATAACTAAGTTTTATCTACTTTATTAAAGTCACTCATTTCACTATTTTCTTCTTCTTCTTCTTCTTTTTTTGATTCGATTTTTATTTCTTTGGACTTTTGCTTGCAAAGTCATGAAAACTAGATTCATTTTTCTAAGGAGGACATAAACTAAGTATCATATTGTTGTTCTCATTCATCATAAAAATAATATATAAAGAACATAAGAAACATAATAATTAAAAATGGCCTATAATCACTTTATAATATTTTTCAAATGGTATTATTTAGATTTAATCCAAAGTCAACTACATACAACTCTAATAATATTGTAATAACCTTTAAAGTTGGTTCATATATATTGTGAGTGCCTAACTTGCTTAACAAAGAATGGAATTGTTCACATCCCAAAGCCTTTGTGAAAGATCTGCTAATTGAAGATAGGTAGGAATATGTGAAGTATTGCTATCACTAAATTATACTCATTCTTAAATAAAATGATATCAATTTCAATTTCCTCGATGCACTCATGATAAATATGATTAGCAAAAATATAAAGAGTAGTTTGGTTGTCACCATATAGTTACGTAGAATGAGTATGTAAGACATATAAAAAATATGAACAATACAAAAATCTGTTGAAATAGCGACGAGTTTAATGATGAAATTTTTATGTAGCTAAATAATTACAAATTATGACAGAATTTCCAATGGAATTCTAAATTAATGACATAATAAAAATTCATCGCTAAATTTGTAGGGAAAACTGGAGTTAAGTTGGCACCAGTTCAGTGCTAACAACTTAGCAATATAATTTTTCATTGCTAAAATTATTGACAGAACTTTTTTCGCTAGTTAGCAATGACTTAAATCTATTGCTACCCTAGTGAGGAAAATTTTGTCTCTAGCTTAGCCACTACTAGTGATAGAGATTCTTTTAGCATATATTTTTAGTTAGGAATTATGAATTTTTCTATGTTTTTTAGTATTTTTATTTAGGAATAAGTTAATTTATATCTTTTTTTATGTTTACACAAGAATCTCTTATAAATGAGCTAAATTATAGTTTCCAGTAGTATTGCATGAGACATTGCATGACCCATGCATTAAACCATGCAAAGATACAAAGTTGACTAATCAGCAATGCATAATTGCATAAGCAATTAAGTGCATGAGTAGTTGTATGACCATGCATTGAGTCAAGCATATCGAGTGGAATAAAATTATAAAACACAAAAGGAGTGCTTCTTTTAAGCAATAAGTAGATGTGTTGGGACATTCATTTTGTATCAAACAAGAGGAATATTTGGAGAGAGAATTTTGGATCCATCATTTATTCTAATTTTATGAGAGAATCTGAGTGATTTTAGAGAGTTTTTCTTATGATTCATTATTTTAGGGCAAGATTATTCTTTTGGGATTTTCTTCTCTTAATTTCAATGGGTTTCTTTAACTTTGTTTCTTTTTCTTCTTCTCTTAGAATGAATTAACTTTCTTATTCTAGGGATTAGGGCAAAAGTCTAACATTTTTTCATTATTATATAAGGAGATTCTTATTTCACATGTATGGGATTTCTTGATTTATTGTGTTTGACCTTTAATGACTTGATTATATGATGACCACATATATTTAAAGGTTAAGATCCTAGATGATGAAGCAAAAGTGAAAGTCTAGGGTTAGTTATAACATATTAAACTAGAGAATTAATATCACAAGAGTAGGATTAATCTTTAGATATTTTCAAGAAATACATAGAACCTAAAACATTATTACTAAGTTTTGTGACCACGAGTATAGTCTCAATAGTAATAGACCTAATTTTGCTTGAGAAAGATTATTGGGTAATTTAGAAAATCTATCTTCAAGGATAATCCATTTAATTCAAAAATGAATTCCTTGTGCAGTTATGAAGAATGTTATGGTGTAACCCAAATTCCTTAGAGATCAATTGCATAAGTATTTTCTTTCATTTAATCTCTTTTGCCAATTTATTTTAGAATTTTTTAGATGTTAGATTAAATATTCTTTCATTATTTGGTTGCTAGATAATAGAAAATTTAAGTTCATTGGTACTTGTGAAATTCAATCCTCGTGGAAACAATCTCTACTCTTCATTATATTACTTGAAGCAATTTATGTATTTGCAAGAGTTTTGCATGCTTCAAGTTATTTAAGCCTTTGTCAGGGATTGATTTTTCATAATATCAATATCACTTAAGCTTTCTATTAATCTAGTATTCAATTTTTGCATTTTAATAATTTTCGTGAGTCTAATTGTGGTTAATTCTTTTGATAGGTGAAGCCCTTGGTGTATGCAATGTTCGAAAAGTGTCAAACTATTAGAATTTGGTCTTGAAATTAAATGCACATTAGGCGAAACCAAAAACATAAAAGGATTTTGCTTATGGATACAATGGCTGGCGAAAGAAGACCAGGAGTTTTATACACATTAGTTGGCTCCTATTGCTAAGCTATTGATGGATAAATCCGTCACTATTTAGTTATAATATCAATATAATATAATTTTATATCAATAATATTGAATTATAAATAAATAATTTTGAATATATAATATAATATATTAATAATATTAATTTATAATATAACAAAGTAATAATATTAAATTATATTAATGATATTAAATAATAATATAATATAAGAAATATATATGTATATAATATGAATATAATAATAAAATAAAATATTAAATTAATACATGTGTGTGTGTGTGTAAAGATATTAATATTTAATCTTAAGAATAGATATATTTAGATATTAGTGATATAATATTGAATTATAATATTTAATCTTAATATAAAAGCTTAATATAATAAAATATTAATGTATTAGATATTCAAAATTATTTATGTAAATTTACAAAATAAAAGAGAGGTTTAGCGACAAAATATTCCATCGCTTGGCCTAGAAAAGGAATTAACGACAACAACAAAGTGGCGTTAACTTAGTGATGGATCTTCCGTTGCTAAGCTTAGCGACAAATAATCCATAACTAAACTAGCAGCGGGATTTTTTCCATCGCTAGGCTCACATTGTTAGTTTTGTTGCTAAACCTCTCTTTTATTATATAAATATATAAGGCTTAGCGATGAAAAATTTTGTCGCTAGAGCTAGTAATAGAACTTTCA
Source organism: Omphalea diandra (assembly GCA_949677035.1). NCBI lineage: Eukaryota > Viridiplantae > Streptophyta > Magnoliopsida > Malpighiales > Euphorbiaceae > Omphalea > Omphalea diandra. Next base: position 22,535 of record CATIWR010094280.1, on the reverse strand, counting down.
TCGCTAGCTACCCATGAAATTATCTGTTACTAGTTTTTTTACTCTAATATAAAAATTCAAAAGTTATTTAGGTGGAAAAATTAACAACAAATTTAGTTTCGTTGATAAATAGCGATGGATTAGTGATCAAATTTTTTATCACTAATTTTTAACTTCAAAATAAAAACTTAAAAATTATTTAGTGGAAAAATTAGCGACGGATTTGATTTTTGTTGCTAAATAGCGATGAATTAGTGACGAAAATTTCATTGCTATTTTTTTGGCTTCAAACTAGAAATTTTGAATTTTTGTCGATTACTTAGTGACATACTTTGAATATTAGTGACAAAACATTTCGCCGCTAAAATTTTTACCTCCTATTTATTTCTTCTCCGCTCATTTTTCACATTATTTTCTTCATTTTTTTTTTCTCATTTCTTTCCTTTTTGTGATCCTCCCTCACTCCCACATCCACCTTCATCACTGTATGTTGCCTCCTCCTCCTCCACCGCTACTTCCTCCATCGTCACCTCCTCCTTGATTGCTTCTTTCACCATCTTCTCCTCCACCACCCGTTGCCACGTCCTCCACCGTATTCTCTCTTTTGTTATGTTAATTGAAAATATGTAATTTTTAATATTTTATTAGTTAAAAATTTGTAATTATTTGAAAATATGTAATTGTTAATATTTGATTGAAAATGTATAGTTATAAATTTTATATAATTTTAGTGTTATTAACTTTCATTTTATTATCTTTAATTGTACTTGTTAATTATTTACTCTAAAATTTTTATAATTTATTTATTTTATAATTGATAACATATTGATATTTAGATTTAAAGAATTGATAATATATTTAACTTCAAAATTTAATAAATTGATCATTTATAAGTATGATAATCAAATTATTAATATAATGAATTTATTAATTTTAATTTAACTAACTTTAATTTTTAAATTAAATAAATAAATAATACAATATTTATTTTTTATAAAAATTTATAAGTATAAAATATAAAAGAAGTATAAAAATTTTAATGTACAAAATATTAAATAAATTTATGAAGAAATTTATCAAACTAGCGACAAAAATATTTGTAGCTAAACTGAATGACAAAATTTTTGTTGCTAAGTTAGTGACAGAAATTCCATTGCTAAGCTTAACGATGAATTTTTCATTGCTAAAATTTTATCCCTATTTTTAGCAATAGAAATTTCGTAGCTAAGATTAACCATGGAAAAGCAACAAAATTTTAGTGATGAAAAATTTTGCCCCTAGGGCTAGTGACGAAACGAAATTTCATCTTTAGCCTTTAGCAACAACCAGTCTAGCGATGGACATAAGTTCGTTGCTAAGCACGCCTAGCAATGGAATCTGCCTAGTTAGCGACGAAAAATTTCATCACTAATTTGACAAATTTTTGTAGTGGAAGGGCATTTCACAACTAAAGAAGATAACCGGTGGCAACAATTATAAAACGATATTTAGCTTTAACATATAAGCATGGAATTATTATTTACTTCTTTGATTTCTATGATATAAGTGATTAGGCTATAAAGAAAATATAATCAGTGATGGATCCTCTAGTTATTAGCAACTAGCTTATTAAAGTCATAGTAAGCTTAAATAGAGAGATCACATGAAAAAGAGGGAAAATTCCTTTGCTTGGAAAGGACGTAAGACAATAAAGACAATGAAAGGTAACATCTAAATGAGATTATCTAGGGTATTGCGTGAACTAATTGAGAATATGAACAACATAGGTAATATCAGGCTTGATAATGGTAAGACAGAGTAATTACTATTAAAATGTTGATAGTAACTAGGATGTTATTACAATTGGTCCTAAAGTTTGATCGATAGTATTACTATTCCATAGGAAAAGAAGTTATCAAGTATTATTTGAACCTCATTCTTGTAAAATATCTAGAGCTTATTGTCATTGATAGATAAAAACTTTTGAAAGTAAATGAGCAACCTTTGTGCTTGGAAAATAATTCAAAGGAACCAATCTTAAATATGTATATATTTCTTGATTAATTGACAACTAACAAAATTATTTCTTATAAAACTAAGTAATCCATATAGAATAATGCAAAATGTCGTTTTAAGTGAAAGGGAAAAAAGAGTGGCCCCCATTATATTATTTGAAACCATAGTTAAGAATATAATTAATGAACTTGGAATACCATTTCTTAAGGCTTGTTAAAAAGCATATAAGGATTTGTACAGATGACAAACTTTTGAGTCATTTAGATCATTCATAACTAGGAGGTTTACCCATATAAAATTCTATCCTAATGTTATTATGTAAGACTGCACTAGTGAAATCCAATTCATATAACTCCTAAATATGAACCGAATAATAATAAGTAAGCATCTAACAATCATTAATTTGGCCAAAGGGCCATGATGTCAGGAAAATCAATATTGTTAACTTGAGTGTAACCTTTAATAATTAGACATATTTTGCAGCATTCAATGGTGCCATATGCTTTATACTTGATCTTATAGAACCATTTACACCCAATAGTTTCTATAGAAGATCTTTTTAAACGTAAGAAAAATGTTTGGGCTCATATCTAGTAGACATGGTATTGGCCCTTGTGCATTAAGAAAGGGGGTTGAATTGATGGAAAATTTAAAATTTTTGGAGAATTGGTGGACAATATAAAGTTAAAGAGAGAGTAGGAGAAGAATAAACACAAATAATTTATAGTGATTTAGGTGTTAATAAATACTAAGTCCACTTTCCAATTCTCAAATTGGGTAATTCACTATCAGTCAATGGTGTTTTACAAGCTTACACCTAATTCACACTATGTATTTTCCAAGGCTAACACACAACCTTTAAAGTATTTTCCCAAGGCTCATACTTAACCTAAATAAGAGTTTTCTAATTAGGTTCATTGTAAAACCCAAAACCAATGGTGTTTAATGGCGCACACCTAACCTTTACAACTCAAGTACAAAGAAATTAAGAGTAGAAAGTTGAGAATTAAATTTTTAAGAGTTTGGCCATAATAAATTGTTATTTTCTCTTGCATTTGGTGGAGTATTTATAAGTTTCAACCACCAAATAGCCATTATAAATGGAACTATCTTTAAATCTTCAAAGTTGGTGGCAATATCCTGTATTAAATGCTTATCAGAGATAAGTCGCAGTTGAGACAAGGTTGTTGTGATTGCAAAATGCATTTCGCTATAGATTTAGACTTTTCTTGATCATGATCTTCAAATGTGTCGAATGACTAGTTATGTGGCAGTCCATCATTAGTTTATCAAGAAACTAGCTATTGCTACCCTATAATAGATTCATATGTCACGATCAAGAATTCCTAATCGCAGTTGCTACTTGAAGTAACGTTGAGAAGATGGACACTATGCCTTCACCATGGTCTATACTGGAGACTTTGAATATCAAACTTAATTCAGTCACTATCCCTACAAAATTTCAACCTCGTGACTTTCGAAACTTGAAATGGCTATTTTACACATGCCTCATCCTAATTGGTCAATTAGTTGATCATTGGAGTTCTTCCTAATTCATGTGAATGTAGTAGTCATTACCCTTTCTGCGACTATAACCTTAAACTAGCCTACCTAATTTGATTATGGATTTTTCTAGAGTAGCAATCGTGATCCTCAAGTCTTGGTCATAGCTTAAGAGGCTAATTTTGACACTTAGAGCATTTTGCTTCTAATCAACCTCGTTCATCTTTCAATGAGATTTTGACTTAAAATATGCATGAATAACACTTACAATTAATGTTAAAACCTGTCAATCTATATTGTCAAGATTAAAAGAGAGTTTTGACTTAGGTTTGACTATCCTAGTCCAACATTCTCTCCCTTTTTGATTTTGACAATTTAGATTTAATATGTAAAGTATGGTCATACTAAATTGCATATCCTTGCATTTTTAGGTGTCTGGAAGTTAATGGATGAAGTTCTTTTAAATTGATACTATTAGCACAAAATTTGAAAGCAATTATAAATTTGCTCCCCTTAACTATACTACTACTTAAAGCGATAATTTTTTTTTAATCAAACAATTTCAAATTTAATTTTAAGGGTTCATGTTTTAAGAACTATTTCCCATAACTCTTTCTTTTTGTCAAAATAAAAAAAGAGGGAATATGGATCACAAATTATCATCACATTCAACATGTAGATAAAGCAATGTGGAGTATAAAAGAAAATTTTATTTTATTAAAATGAAGACATTACATAGATAGATAAAAAAAACATATACTAAGAATGTGTAATCATGTAATAAGGGCCTTAATTAACAAACATAAAAGAAAATATAAAGATAGATGAAAGTGAGGATGAAAAACATAAAAAGGAAAGGAAAACTAGAAAGGAGGAGAGGTATCATCATCTCCATCTCCATCATTTTCATCTTCTTCTCTCTCACTGTCACCAACTACTTCCTCTTCAAGTCCTTGATTGGTGGATATTAGAGTTGGTGTTTCTTCTTCTTTTTCTTCTTCCTCCTCATCCTTTGAGAATTCAAAATCTTAAAGGTGGCATGATTAGGGAAGCGAAGCTTCTCTTGAATCTCAACAGTATCACCATGGAGGTGGTGAAGAAAGTTGAGTCTCTTGAGAACTATTTTGAGAATTTTAAAGACTATGACTAAGGAAGAAGGTTTAAAAGAGAAGGATGGAGGAGGGACCTTTAAAAGCACCTTTGGTTTAATTAGTTCCTATTCGGATTGGTTTTCTTCAATGGTGAGTCTCCTTCTCTTTTGGGCTTGAGAGGCTTATTGAAGTCTAACTCCTTATTCTCTTAACAGATATTAATATGTGGTTAATTTTATTGCTTTAGCATTGATTAGGTAATTTAGGTCAAGGATATTAGAGGTCAGAAGATAGCTTAGGGTAAGGAAGGATTCATTTTTTAGGGTCAATGCCTCTACCATTCTATAGATGGTAGTGATATGAGAGGAAATGAGAAATTTACATCTTTTTAAGATATTCATATAGACCAATTGGTCCATAAAGTAATGGTTGGTTTGGATGGGCTTTTTTGCAACAAGGTAATAGAGAAATACAAGGTCCTTTTGAGAGACTTTTTTTTTTTTCCTTTACCTCTTGTATTGATGAAAAAAGTGATAATACGTTGAAGAAGCCAATAGGGGAGGGATCTAATATTTTTAGCAAGTGACTTTTTAGGATCCTGTCAATTTTCAATAGAAATGATTTTCCAAAATTTTGAAAGGTTTAGGTCAACAGAGGAAATAAGGTTGAAAGGTATGGAATCACCATGTTAAAAATTAAAAAGAGAGACAAATTTGCTTATAGGTGATGAAGAAGGGTTGGCCAAAGTAATAAAAAAGCAATCCATACATATTTACTTATGATTCGACAGTCTTACTTATCTCCATTATGCACATAAATTCCAACACAATCTCCTCATAGTTGGGTTTATCTTAAAATATGAAATCATTCCATCCATGGTTGGAGAGGAATGCTTTGATTTCTTATTAGAGTTTTAAAGTTTGAGGAAGAAAGGTGGAAGGAATCTTATTATTAGGTTGGGTGACTTTCTTCTTATTAGCCTCATACCTAGCCTTTTCTTACTTAGTGATTCCTCTCATGAGGTAGAGAGGGCTTGTCTTTGTGAAGGTGAAGAAGTTTGGGCCATGCCTTTCCCTTTTTCAATCCTTATGGATTTCCTTTGTCCTATTGATAAGAGAAAGACAGGTAGAGAAGAATTTAAAGCTGAGAGAAACTTGAGAAAGAAAAGAAGTTTGATGAGAAGCAATGCAAAAAGTAAATGGAGAAGTGTTTAAATATAGAGAAAAGAAGTAAAAAAAAAAAGTCCAAAAATGGCTAAAAATGCATTGAATGCATTCTTCCACCATTTGAATGATGAAGAGTTATTATCTAACAGTTACAAGTAAATTATGACCATTAATTAAGAATCCCAGATTGCGACTTACAAAAATTGTGAGTAATGGTTACAAAAAATCCTTGGAAAGGTGTGAAGATAATGGTTTAAATTTTTAAAAAATTAAAATTTCGCGGTGGCAATCTATAATCATGAGTGTAAATGGCAAAAGAGATTGAAAAGTAAAGTGACCTGTTAATAGCGATAGCGAATCATAGCATTAGTCGCGACTTATAGGTCACTTGTGAAAATGAGTTTAAAATAGAGTTTCTAACTAATGGCCCAAATGTAAAGTGATCAATTTGATGTTTTGATGATCAATTCATGCAATAAGAAATAGAAAAGCTCAATTGTTGGTTAAATTGACTCATCTAAACATAATAACATAATAAATCAACCATAAGTCATCAATAACATTAAATGCCTCAATAATCATCAATCAAACAATCATGAATGCATATACTGAAATCTATTGTCACCTTAGAGAGCTTCCATAAAGCCTTTTTGGTTCCCTCTTGATAAAGTTCATCCTTTCTTCATTAAGGGGTTTAGTGAAAATATTCGCAAGTTGGTTATTAGTGTCAATGAATTTTTAACACTACATTACCATTTTACGTATGATCTATAAGAAAATGATGCCTAATGTTAATGTGTTCGCTCCTTGAATGTTGGATGAGATTTTTTTGAAAGATTGATAGCACTAGTGTTGTCACATTTGATAGGAATGTGATAAACATCTTTGCCATAATTCTTGACTTGTTGTTTCATCCAAAGAACTTGGATGCAATATCAACTTTCTGCCACATATTGCACTTCGGTGGAGAATAAGGAAACCAAAACTTATTTTTTATGAAACCAAGAAACTAAACATTCACCAATAAATTGGCAAGTCCTGAAAGCTTTATTTCTATCTAACAAGCTACTAACATAATCCACATCTGAATGTCTAAGAAGACTAAAAGATGAATTCTTGGGATACCATAATCTTAAATGCAAGATGCTATGAAGATATTTCAAAATTCTCCTAATCGTGTGTAAATAAGACTCTTTAGGATATAATTGAAATCTAGCACATAAGAAAACACTAAGCATGATATCGAGTCTAGATGCATTAAGATAGAGAAGTGAGCTAATCATACCTTTATACTTTTTTTCCTCAATTGGCTTACCCGATTCATCATTATTAAGTTTTATTGACGCACTTATTGGTGTCTTAACTACTTTGCATCCATTCATCCCAAACCTTTTGTGTAGTTCCTTTATGTGCATTTCTTGGTTGATGAAGATGTCCTCTCTGGTTTGTTTGATTTGAAGGCCAAGGAAGAATTTGAGCTTACCCATCATGTTCATCTCAAATTCCTTAATCACACACTTAGCAAACTCTCCAAAAGAGATTCATTATTAGCACTAAATATAATATAATCAACATAATTTGAACAATTAGTGTATCCTTGTTATGTTTTTTCACAAACAATGTAGTGCTAACCTTGTATTTTTTTAAAAAAGAATGAACTAAGCCTTTCATACCAAGCTCTTAGAGCATTTTAAACCATATAAGGACTTAGTTTATTTTCAAACATGGTTCAAAAAATCATGAGACTTAAAACTCAAAGGTTATTCTACATAAACTTTCTCCTTAACAAAACCATTTAAGAAAACACTTTTGACATCCATTTGAAAAATTTGAAATTCATATGACATGTAAATGTTAAAATAATACTAATGGCCTTCAATCTTACAATAGGGGCAAAGATTTTATCATAGTCAATGCCTTCCTCTTAGTTGTAAGCTTTTATAAACAATCTAATTTTATTCCTAGTGATGAAACCTTGTTCATTCAACTTGTTCCTAAACACTCACTTGTAACCAACAACCAGATGTTCTTTAGGCTTAGGGATAAGTTTCCAAACTTTGTTTCTCTCAAATTGGTTGAGTTCTATTACATAGTAATCATCCATCTCTCATCATCAAGAGCCTCATCAATTCAGTTTGGCTCAATTTGAGAGACAAAAGCAAAATTATCATCTAATGCATTCAATTGGACTCTAGTAGTTACTCTCTTGAATGTCTCACCACTGATTAACTCTTTTGGGTGATCCTTAGAGTACCTCCATTCCTCGAGGAGTCCTTGAGCTTGGTCCTTCAATTGTTAGGATTGAGTTTGCTCTAACTCTTGAAGTGGCTTTTAATTTTCTAGATCAATTATATTTTCCTTAAATGTTGAGTTAAACTCTAACTTTTAAAGTCACTTACAAGGTCATCAACAAGAGAACCTTTTTCAAGATCATTATTAGATTCATTAAACACAATATTCATTGACTCTTCAACCACCATGGACTTCTTATTAAACAACCTATAAGCTTTGCTAGTAGTTGAATAACCAAGAAATATACATTCATCCATTTAGGATTCAAATTTTTCAAGATTATCCTTTGTATTTAAGATGTAACATTTGCATCCAACAACTCTAAGGTGTAAATGCTTAGGCTTTTGTCCATTCTATAACTCATAAGAGGTTTTGTTTAGAATGGATCTTTTAAAAATTCTTTTTGCAATGTAATAAGAGGTGTTGATGGCTTCGACCTGAAAGTAGTTTGGAAGAGAATACTCATTGAGAATAGTCTTAGCCATCTCAACCAATGTTATATTCTTTCTCTCTAAAAGACAATTTTATTGTGGTGTTAAGGAGTCGAAAAGTTATGTGAAATCCCATTCTCTAAATAATAATTTTCAAAAAACTCATTTTCAAAATTCTTTTCCATGGTCACTTCTAATACAGGGAATGAAGTAATCCTTTTCATTTTGAACTCTTTTTGCAAAGCTTTTAAAAGCATCAAAAGTATCACTCTTATGAGTTAAGAAACTAACCAAGTAAATCTTGAGTAATCATTAACAAGCACAAATGCCTAATGTTCACCACCTAGCCTTGTATTCCTAATGGGCCCAACCAAGTCCATGTGAATAAGTTGAAATGGTCTAGATGTACTAACAACATTTTTAGCCTTGTAAGATGCTTGGTGTTGTTTTTCCATTTGACAAGGTCCATAAATCTTGTCCTTAGTGAACTTGAGCTTTCAAAGACCCTCCACTAGTTCTCATTTAGAGAGATGTTAGAGAAGCTCCATACTTGCATGTCTAAGTCTTCTATGCAAAGGCCAAGATTCATTATTGATATACATAAGACACTTGAAGGATTGATTAACTAAATTGTCTAAGTCAATTATGTAGGTGTTGACTCTCCTTTCACCCTTAAAGACTACATTCTTATCCTCCAAGGTGGTGACTCGACATTCTTTAGGGTCAAAGATGACTTTATTACCTTTATCACATAATTAACTTAGACTTTCCAAATTATGCTTTAAAACATCAACTAAAAGAATATTATCAATAAGGGGTAACCTTTCTATACTAATGCCAATTACCTTTCACTTGGCATTATTTTCAAATGTCACATTGCCACCATCATTTTCTTTAATAGATGTGAATAACTTCTTATTTTCAGTTATATGCTTTGAGCAACCACTATCCATATGCCAATCATTGTCCTCTTTGGTGGCTTCCAAGCATTCCTACAAAACAAAAGAAGTTCATCTTTGTTTAGGTACTCTAGCATGCATGGGTCATTGGGGGTTAGGTTTAAAGGGGTCCTTTAGTTTGAGATGAGCCTTCCTAATGTAGCAAAACACATTAATATACCTAAATTTCATGCAATAATGACATTGAACTTATGAGTCTTTCTTTTATGAATAATTTTAGTATGAATAGGAGGTTTTCTCACACTTTAGCTATTAAAATGCATACAAGTGTAAGAAAGGTGAAGAGTAGAAGGTGTGTGTTTGTGTGCATGCCTCTTAGTATACACAAAAGCATGATTAGTTCTTTAAGGTTTAGCCTTTGTGGTCTAGGGTGCCTTTCCCTTGCCTTGAGGCTTCAGGGGCTTAGGGTGAGGAGCACTTTTCTTCCCAATTACCTATATGCTAGAGGTTTGAGGTGTAAAAGTTTTAATGAATGTGGGGGAGAAAATGTAGATGATGAAGCCCTATTAAAACTAAGACCATGTTTTACAAGGGGTGGCCTTCGAGATAGAATACGTGTATCCGAGGCTTCTTTCCCTTTGTGAAATTTTGAGATGGAATTTCTCAACTCAATAATTCACCTTTTGAAGTATCATTTTCTTTTCTTAAGGAGTCAAGAGAGGATGAAGTTTTAAAGCTATTTTCTAAAGATTTCTTGAGTTCTTTATTTAAAGTCCTCAAGTCAATTACAAGGTCATTTAAATATTTAAATTCATCCTCAAATTTAGAATAATTTTTCTTATAAACCTTCATTTTTGATTTATACTTATCATATCTCAAGGACATGGCTTCAAGAAGCTCATTATCCTTATCATCATATGCATTAAAATCATCATAAGAATGAGAAAAAGTACTTACCTCGTTGGAGGAGTCCTCTTGAGCCATAAAGCAAAAGTTGGCAACCTCTTCATCTTCCTCTTATTCACTTGATTCATTATCCCATGTTGCTTTGAAGCTCTTCTTCTTCTCCTTATCCCACTTCATTTCCTTCTTTAGCTTAGGACATTCATATTTTATATGACTTTGCTTCCCATATTCAAAACAAGTCACATCATTTTTTTTTCTCATTAAAGTTGAGAGATGTCCTTGAGGTTCCTTATTTCCTTTCTTCTCTTCATTAGCTCTTTAGATCTGCTAAAAAACATGACAAGTTTTTCTTCCTCCTTTTTATTTTCATTGCTTTCACTATAACATTCTTCTACATTTTTGTCTTTGCTAGAGGACTTAAGTGCAAGAGTCTTCTTTTCTTCCTCATTTGTTTCTTCATCCTTTTTTATCATCATCTCATAAGTAAGAAGTTTGCCAATGAGAACATCGGTTGGTACTTTTTCAATCTCCTTATTGGACTTTTGTATGCTACACACCCTTGCCCCAAACTTCTCTAAAGGAAGCATCATGAGGATTTTGGTGTTTACCTTATGGTTTGTGAGAATTCTTCCATACTTCTTCATGTTATATATAATGGCAAGGAGTTTATTAGTCATGTTGATGATAGATTCATTCTCCTTCATTATGAAAAGCTCTCATTCAATCACATACATCTCTAATCTACTTGACTTTACAAGTGTTGTGCCTTCACGGTAGTTCTATAGAGCTTTCCATATTGCATGTGTAGTTTAATAATGTTGAACTCTATCAATTTCTTTTTTTGACATAAAACTTAGGAGGATTACCATTGCCTTTTTGTTCTTACCATTTGCCTTCCTATGAGCTTCAACCCATTCTTCTCTTGAAAGCAATGTTTCACTAGCATCTACTACTTTAGTAGGTGGCTTCTACTCATTTACAACATCCTATAGATTTAGTACATCACTATCAAATAGATTTCCATTCTATACTTCCAATGAATTTATTCAGATCAATTAAAGAAGGGTTTGATTGAGTGCATATTCCTTATTGTGCCATTGATCTTTTCTCAAACAATTAAGGCTAGATTTGAGACTATGCTATGACACCACTTATTGGCCCTTGTGTACTAAGATAGGGAATTGAATTGGTAAGAAATTTAAAATTTTTAAGGGGTAAATAGACAATGTAAAGTTAAAGAGAGAGAGGAGAAGAATAGACACAAGAAATTTATAGTGGTTCGGGTGATAACAAACCCTACGTCCTCTCCCCTTTCTTGTAATTGGATATTTCATTATCACTCAATGGTGTTTTATAAACTCATAACTAACTTACACAATGCATTCTCTAAGGCTAACACATAACCTTTACTAGTGTTTTTCTAAGGCTTGTACTTAACCTAAATAAGAGTTTTTCTAATTAGGCTCACTCTAAAACCTAGACCTAATGGTGTATAGTGGCTCACACCTAACCTTTACAACTCTAATACAAAGAAATTAAGAGTAGAGAGTTGAAAATTAACTTTATAAGAGTTTGGCCATAATAAATTACTAATTCTCTCTTGCATTCAAAGCCCATTTGGTAAAGTATCTATAAGTTTCAAGCATCAAATAACCATTACAAATAAAGCTACCTCTAAATCTCTAAAGTTGGTGCCAAGTCATAGTTGAGACACAGTTGGTATAGTTGCAAAATGCATTTTGCTCTGGATTTAGCCTTTTCTCAATCATAATCTTCAAATGTATCTAAGGCTAGTTACATGTGGTAGTCTATCATTAGCTTATAAAGAAACTAGTCATTATTGCCCTCTAATGATTTCATATGTTGACGTCGAGAATCCCTAGTCTCAGTTACTACTTGATGTAGCACTAAAAAGTGGATGTTACACCCTCACTGTGATCTACTTTGGAGACTTTAAAAATCAAACTTAATTGAGTCACGATCGTTATATAATTTTTGGCCTTATGACTTTCGAAACTTTAAATGGATTCTTAACATTGTCCTAATTGGTCAATTAGTTGGCTATTGGAGTTCTCAATTTATTTGAATGTAGTGACTGGGAACCTTATCGTGATGGCACAATGAACTAGACTGTCCAATTTGATTAAGGATTTTTCTAGAGTAGCAGTTGCAACCCTTAAGCCTTAGTCGCAACTTAGGAGGCAAATTTTGATACTTAAAGCGTTTCACTTCTAATGAACTTTAATCATCTTTTATTGAGATTCTAACTTAACATTTGCATAAATAACATTTAGAATTACTATGAAAACCTTTCAGTCTATATTGTCATGATCAGAAGAGAGTTTTGACTTAGGTTTAACTAGCCTAGTTTAACATATAACAACAAGAAAAGCATAATATATAGGATGAATATGAGCATAAGAAACATATTGAAAAAGTGGAAAAGGGTAACCTAAAGAAGCCATGGGACAAGTGACAAAAGAAATGTGTTCATTAATTTAAAAAGTGTGGCACACATAGTCTGCAGACAGGATGGCTTGGTCCGAATGCATTAAAGTTGTGAGGTTATTTAAGTTACTAATTGACGTTCATGTTTTGCATATAAATGAGGTGATTCACTATTTAAAAGAGATAATGAATCTACTATATTTGACTTATTAGTACATGATAATGAAATATTAGAAAACTAAGTTATTAGAGAGGATGGTGTATTTAATGGAGTAATTAGCATAGACTGATAATGTCTCATTTGTATTTTGCAATATGATATCATTAATGATGTAAAAAGGCATAACATTTGAATCATTCCTAAAGGAGGACATATCTTGGAAGGAAAAATATATCATTGTAAAACACAACATTGTAAGAAGTAAAAATGCAATTAAAAGCAAGAATGTTTACCTTCTACCCTCTTTGGCCATATGGGTACCCAAAGCATAGTAAGGTGGATAAATGCAAAATTTATCACTAACTTTCTTTGGATGTGTAAAACAAAAACAACAAAAAAGCATTAGGTGTGAAAAAGGTGGGTGAGAAGATAATAATTCAAAAGTGATTTTCTATGTTAAAAAGGTTTATAGTTAATCAAATGTCATAATGCAAGAAGACCTCCCCCCTAAAAGAATAGGTAATCTAGCTTTAAAATAAAAATACATAAACAACCATTAAGAAAAAAAAAAGGTTTTTGAATGCTATGACTCCGTTTTACTAAGATGTGTTGTTATAGCTAGAGTTTTATAAAATAAGACTAATGATTATTATAGAAATCATAGTTGCTATATTGGTAAACAACTCCATAAAAAGAAGAAGAAGAAAAAAATAAAAAAAGAAAGAATGAATGAATGAAATAATGAAAAAAGATAGAAGATTTGTGAAAGAAATGTACAAGAATGTTGCATTTCTATTTTCAATGATCTAATACACCTAAGTACTTTAAACCGTATATAACTCATTTATTGATTTCTCTTTTTTGCTCTTTTTCTTAGCTAAAAATGCAAATAAACCTAATTACATCTAATGTCGTTAAAGAACATTCTATAATTTTAATTTCTCATATAATGCAAATACATTGACTAATGTAATGAAATCCAATAATCACTATAACAATCCCTAATGTTTCTTTATTTTAGTAATCTCTTAATCCATGCTCATTCCAATAGAAGTAATAACAGCAACATAGTATTTTTTCTTAATTAATTCTTCATTCATTTTGATTAGTGTTCCTTAGTCATAATAATACCTATATTTGAAAAGTCTCCTTATTTATAAGGAGAATGTTTAGAAATTGAGCTTTGATGAAGGAGTAATCTTCCCGTTTAGCTTTCTTAAGTAAGAAGTTAGCCCTACCTTAGAATTTCCCTACTATATAATATAAATAAAGATGATTCCAGTATATTCCAAAATTAAATGATAAGATAGAGAGAAATAGATAAGATGATACCATAACCATTATGAGGTTTGGTAAATGACATCTGAAATATATTATGGATTAGTAAGAAGGGGGAAGCTCTAATTTGTAAGCTACAAGTCCAACCTTCTTTATGACTTTTGATGGCCTATTTTAAGGAAGAGCTTCAATTGCTTCCTAATAGGAACACATGTTTGCTTATAGGGGTAGAGTTTCAAATATATCATATCTCTACCTAGAATGTCCTTTCAATTCTCTACTCATTAGCATATTATTTCATCTTATGTTGAGCAAGTGTTAAGTGATGATAGAGCAATTAAACCAAACATTAGCAATCTTAAATGATATTTTGCATAATAACAATAATGGTAGAATGTTATAAAATAGTAGAAAAGAGATGTAGAGCATAGCCATAAAAGGTTTAAAAAAGGGCATACTAATGCTCATGTGGTACCACCATTTAGCAAGTGGCAATAATTGATTCTGTTTGTAAGGTTTTTAGAAACATAAGAATCTTAGGTAGGATTTCAAGCACCTATTATCTTAACATCTATTTTAAGGTGATATGTTATTCTCAATAATAGTTTTAGTACCATGGGATTTGAACAACTCCTACCAAAATAAATATTTTCTATCTATTTGAGTAGCTGGATCTAGATGAACTAATCACTTTTTATACCAAGAAAACTGAAGGATCCAAATTCTTTATGGCTGATAAGATTCAGACCTAAACAATTGAAGAGAACTCTATAAGTTTAAGAGTTGTAAAGAAATATATAATAAGCCATGGAATCTAATATGATTCAAATAACCAAAGTTGAATCTAAGTTAGATAAATTTTAAATCTTCTTTTAAAAGCTTCAAATGAACCTATAATAATAACTCTAATAATAATAAAAAATAACTAAATGATAATTTGAATTACTTTTGGATCGATTACCATTTTTAAATAAAGGGAAAAAGTTTTAAAATTTGAGAGGAATGTTCTTTTCCCTCTAATAATCATTATAGAGAAACCACTATTAGTCCTTTTTCCTAATGACCATCAAGCTTAGAGCAACCACTTATTAAAAGGAAGAGGTCTTGCTACTAACTTTAAAAGGTAGAAATGGAGTCAAATATAGTTGAAAGTTAGTAAGAGATCCTTCTCATAAGCCACTACTCAATCTAGAATTACACTTTCTTATTTTGATTCCATCAACTAGTGAAGGAAAATCTAACAAAATCTCATATGAAGGGCTAATCATTAAGTTGGACCTTTTTATTTTAATAGATTTAATCCTCATTTCTAGGCTCACAAATGTCAAAAGAACTTTTAGATATATAATGTACGATACACCTATAAGGTTGAATTGGCAACTCTTTTCTTCAAAGAAATCCTAATAACTAGTTCTAAAGATGGGAACTTCAATAAAGTGTAGTGACATAAGAATTACTTAATGAAGAATTGTACAAGAGGTTTGGAGAATAAAATTTGAGTGAGGTGGTGGAGGAAATGATCAAGCTACTTTAATAAAGATTAACAATTAATTACCATGAGAAATTTGGTGCATTCAAATCACTAATACTCAAGTACAACTCAATCTTGGTGAATCATATTTTATCTCTTATTACATTAGTGGCTTAAAAGAAGAATTGAAGCCTGTGTTAAAAATGTTTGGACCATCTACCTTGAACTAAGCATTTGAGCAATTTCAATTGTAAGAATAAACCATTAAGGTTATCATAAAGAATTTTAAAAAAAAAATTAGTAATAATCCTTATGGATGAAACCTCCTATCTAATGATAGAAATAATCTAAACACTATCTTAAAACTAATATGCACTCATAATCATCCAACTAAACAACCTAAAACCATAAACACCTATAATATACAAATAGGCCTAATTAAAACCTCAAACACTAATAATTAAAAAATCATACCTTACAAATACTAAGAGACCTTTCCTTACTTATTTCAAATGTGGTGATTAATTCTTCCTTAGGCAATAATGTAAGAAACAATTGTTATCCTTAGAGGTAATTGATAAACATAAAAATCATAAGTTGGAAGAGTTACTATAGGAAAGAGCTAAGGATGGAAAAATCTCTCTTCATGCTATTGGGTTGAAACACCAATTATTGTAGCTTACATTTTATAGACTTTAATTGTTAGTATAATGATCACAATGGTTATATTAATTAAAAAAAGCTCTATAACAAGAGATAGTAATGGTAGAATAAAGGAAAAGAAGAAGAAGAGAGAAAATTAAAGATTTGGGAAAGAATGTATAAGAGAGAAAAAAAAAATTTTATTTCTATTTTAATGATTTGTTGTGGTCAAAATACTTTTGTCTTATATATAGCTCATACGTTAAATTTTCTCACTTTTTCTTGGTCTCTTAACTAAAAAAGTAAATGGATCTAATACCATTAAAGAACATTCTGAAATTGTAATCTATTATTTAATGCAAATACATTGACTAAAATGAAATCTAGTAATCACTATATTAATTTCTACTTTTTATTTATCTTGATAATCTCTTAAGCCATGCTTGTTCCAATAATAGTTCTAAGAGAGTCTTATGCCTCAATTTATTCTTCATTTATCTTGATCACTTATGCTTTAGTCACAACATATTCCAACATATGAAATTTGATATAAGATACCATTAGCATGAAAAAATATTGTTGTAAGAAAGAAGAAGCGAACTTAAAGTCATTATTAGATCTTACTTGCTTAATGTGTATACCAAATTGATTTTTAATCATATGATAAAATTTTTTTCAAATATTAATGTGCATTAGATTTATAAGTAATAGTAAATGACAAAATTTACATAGAACTTTATAACTACCTTGAGTATTATAATAAATTAAGTCAAAATATGCATAAATCTGTATTCCACTATCAAGAAAAGAAGCTTGAGTTAATTTGGCACAATTGACTAATATCACAATAAATTAAAATAGTTACTAAGTTTTAAATGAAATTGAAAAGATAAATTAGAACGACAAGGGTTATAGTTATGTCGGGTTTGTGCTAAGGACATGGGTTGTAAGACTTATGTAGTAGTCCTTAAATAACAGATTTCATCTCTCATCTCGCCCTTCTTAATCAAATTTTTTAGTTATAAGGTTTTGAATTTCACAAAAATCAAGAAAGAAAGTTATGATATAATTGAATTATTTAGTCAATTTGCTGACTAATAATAAATGGCAGTTGTACTCATATATATATGTAGAAATTTTTTGACAATAATATTAGGAGATAAAAGACCTTGACCAATAGAAGAAATAAAATGGAAAGAACTATTTAGTAATTGAACAAGTAAAATTTGAGTAGGTCATTCTAAAGGAAGAAACTTAGAGGAAGAAGATATAATATGATGATATGCACCATTATCAATTATCGATTTAGAATCATTATTTTCATCTAGAAAGATCTTACCACTCATATAAACTTAACCATCTTGGTTAAGGTTAAGAAGAGACACACGTTGTTGATATTATTTAGGTTAAGTGCAAATGGTTGCCTAGATTATGCATTCTCATTTGAAAGGGACTAACAGGTCTATAAGTAATAATTTTTGCATCATTAGCTTGAATGACATAGCTACAAACTTGAGAAAAGATATAGTTATCAAGTTCCTTATTCGTTAAACCTTCGAAAAGTGAAAGGAGAGATTAATATTGTTCATTAGTGAGGCCGTTGGAGGTTACTACTGCATTATTAACATGTTAAAATTGCCCAAAATGATACCTTCATTCTTTTTTAATTAGATCTGCCTCATGTTTGCCAATTAGTAGGAGGGCCAGCCAACTTGAAAAATTTGGATTTGTTATGACAATATATACAGTGTTCTTTAGTCTTAAAATATGCATTAACATCGCTTCCACTAATAAAAACAACAACTTTAATAATAGGTTTGATAATACAATGGGATAATTGTTACTTTTCTTCTTAATGGACTAAATTATTTATTTTACAAAAAGAAGGTAAAGGCTTACTACTCAAGGTTTGAGATGTACCATATTAAAGGTATCATCTTAAATCTAAGTAACAACGAATGTACCTTTTTTTCATGTTCAAGAAAAATTTTTTTGGTAGCACCATATTAAGCAACCTAAACATAGGCACTTAGGTAATCTCAAATCCTTTTTAAGTTGGTGTATTAAGCTATAATGAATGTATTTTCTCATTGTAAGAGGGACAAGTTTCATTTCAATTGATGAACACATGGTCTGTTTCCTTAAGAGAACCTTTCTTCAAGGTTAATCCTTATTTCATAAACTATATTTGTTTATGTTATATTACTTTGTAATTCTTTAATAAGAGAATTAAAAGCCATAATATAGCCATGAAATTGCTTTTTTCCTAAGCATAAATATTGATGAGTTTGATTTTGGTTTAGGTAAAGAACCATTTAGAAAATATAATTTATTTTTGACATAAAAAGACATTAGTAATATTTATTGTCTAAGTGTGATAATTATCCCTATTGATAGCTCCATGATGATTAAAGTGTAAGAAAAAAGTGAAAGTAGATAAGTATGACGAAAATCAACTTTTTTAAAACTGGTTGTACTAATATTTTGGATAGTATATTAATGGTAAAATTCAAGCTAGTGTTGTCATCAGCCATGGTAAGGTTGTGTTTTCTTTCATACTATATAAAGTATACAACAAATTATTGTTATTCTCATTCATCATAAATAGTATATTTATAGAATACAAGAAACAATTATAACTACAAATAGCTTATAATCTCTTATAGAATATTTTTGATGTGATATTATTTACATATAATTTAAAGTCAACAATATACAACTCAAATCATGTTATGATAAAAGAGTGATGTCATGATATTTTCCTCTTTTCCTCTCTCTCCCCTTCCTCTCTTTTTCTTCTCATTTCTCTTTCTTTTTTTCTCTTCATTCTCTAAACAATACTCTAACTTTTTCTTTTTTTTTTGTCCATCATCTCCTCATTTTCTTATTATTGGTTTACTTTATTTTTCTTCTTATTTTTCTCATTTCTATCACTTTCTTTTTTAATCTATCCACACTAAAAGAAAAGAAACAAAAGGTTAGAGTAAAACAAAGATAAGAAATTCCCATTATAGTACTTTATTTAAATGTCTTATATACTTTTCTTTAGTTATGTTTTGAATTTGATTGATAAATTATTGAAAGCAAAAAGACCCCATTTACATTGGATACATTATGTTATCTATTATATTAACCTGATATTAGAGGATATAAGTAGGATGCATTAAATAAATTAATTTGGTCCAATTCAATCAATTTTTAGAAATTTAATCCAATAATTTATAATTAATTAAATAATTTTTATTTACTAAAATTAAATAAAAATTATTTAATGCATGTGAAAATTATTTAATACATGTGAAAATTAATGATTCGAGCTAGAATTTTGGAGGAGGTTAGTAAATGGAGCAGTTTGTGAAATTGGAGTTAAGGACTTAGGAGAGAAAGTTTGTAATGGAGCACTCTACCATCAAGTACAACACCATTACCAAATGTGGAGATTAGTTTCTAAATAAAGTTGGAACAATTATTTCTAGATAGCCTATATAAATAACAATGGAATCAATAAGAGGAGACAACCAACTAATATCTAATTAACCCATCAATCATTCAATAACAATAACAAAATCAACATTAAAACTTAAGCCAAAATTCTACAACATTATTTTTCTAAATTTTCATTCAATTATTATTGAATATTTATCATTTTTAGTCATATTGCCTAGTTCATATCAAACAATTTCAATTTTCATATCACTTTAGATGCTTTGATTTTAATTTCTTTGAGTAATAAACTTCTATAAAAATTTCCATTCAATTTTTTTGTGTTTAAGTTAGAGTCTAGGCAAACTGTGGTTAGACATCTTGAAAATCCAAAACTAATTTTATAAGTCTAAAGGTGTATTTTTGTTTACAATTAGTGTACCTTACAAATGTGGCATGCTCAATTTTAATTTTTAAGCTAACAATATTTTTTGGCACACTTAGTAGGACAAAGTTCCTAGGAGCGACGTTGAGGGGTCTCAAGATGTCAAGGTCACTGTTGGAGAAGCATGATATGAAGCCTTTGTTCCTTAGCTTATGAAACAAATTGAAAGGACTTTGGCGTTTTAAGGCATTCAACACCAAGGGGCACTAGCACATCTAATTGGTCCTAATGGTGAGAGGTAAGGTATGACCTTACCTTTAGTTAGTAATAATGATCCTGATGCAAAAGCATTATTGGACGATTGCAAAATGCATACTAAATTGGCCTTCAAGAGTTTGCCTAAGGAAGCTTAAAAAAGCACGATGGAAAATCTTAGGAAAGCTACCAAGGAGCAAGGAAAGCTATTACCAAAATTTAGCTTAATTATGGTCAACCTCGTAGAAAAGATGTCCTCTAATTTAGCTTAGAAAAGTCCTAGGAGTGAGAACCATGATATTTTAGTATAAAGACAAGATCATGAATAGCTAAGGATGTAGTCTTCTAGAAACTAAGGTGAAGCTATTAATTCTCATTGCCCTCAAGCTCCACAAGTTGAAGAGAGATATTTGCCACTTCACAAGAGAGAGGATGGTAATATCCATCAAAGAGGAACCCTTAGTGGCTACTTCCATGGCAGCCTTTATTGCCTTATCAAGTTTTTGCTACTATAAGTCCTAATAATTAACTAACCTATATGGAAATATGGATGGGGTTTAAGGAGGAAACTTGGGGGAAATTTCCTAAGAATAATTAATCATGTAATACAGCTAGTCTTATAAATGTCGTAAGTGGATTTGGAGATGATGAGAAATGTAATACATAAGCTTTATAGGCCTACCTTTAGATAATTTAGCTCACTAGAGTTCCATAAGCCTTAAATAAAAGTAATTGATAAGGATAATCCTTATCCTAGATGATACAGGATCCTTGAGTTCACTTTATTTTTGAGAGAAGACAAATAATCTACATTAGAACAAGTAGCAAGATTTATAATTTAATATGTTGAACTTACAAATTGTGAGAATTTTGCCCATTTTGAGCTGAGATTGTTTCCTAGTTCTTTGATAGGAGCAACATTTGTATGGTATATAACCCTTGCCCAAGAACTTCATCCATACATGGTAAGATATGGAAAAGCAATTCCATACCTAATTTTTCAAAGCAAAGCTTAAGGTATATATTATGGAACTTTTAGGAGTCACATAAAGAGCCAAAAATAACACTGATTTGTTCATAGCTAGGTTCAACAAAATAAGGAAGAGATGTAACTTTATTTGCATGAAATTGAGTTTGCAAAAATAGCTTAAAGAGGTTTGATACTGAATTTTACAATAAATTCTAAGGCATGAAATTTTATGAGTTTTATAAATTTATAGCAAAGGTCATAGAGTATGAAGAGCTACTTAAAAAAGGGAATAGAAAAAAAAGGAAGATGAAATGGGGAGCTATTCCCAAGAACTAAATAATCTAGAGATACCAGTGGTATATTTATCTTTTATCGAGACTTGTGTGTGTCTATCCCTGATAATAAGTTTTCTGAAGCTTGAAAGAAGACACAATCCACCATCATTGCAACTCCATAATTCACTTTTGATGTTTCAAAGAGTAATTTGAAGGAAATTTCATCAAGCTTCCTATAGACCATAGGCTCTCAATATGGAAGGAGCGCAAAGGAAGGGATGACTATAAATATCATAATTCCTTCAATCATTCCACTAACATATGTTAGGCATTTTGGAATGTTGTTCAAAATAAAATTAACAAAAGAGTGTTAAATTTTCCTAAGAAGAAAGAAACAATGCTTCTTGATGAAGATCCTTTTCCATTAGTGGCATCTATCAATTCTGCCACATTTGATTTGAAATTTTTGCTAGAATTCTAAAAGAAAAAAAAAAGATAAGCAATTTTAGGTATTTTCTAGATGCCTTACAAAGTTTAGATTCTAAAAAAAAAAAAACATTCGTCTAAAAACATTAAGTGATAAATAACATCAAATGTTTGATGTTCTTGAAGGTCCATGTCATTTTATGCCTAGATTTTAGAAAAAGCAACCAAGGTTTTTTATTCCACCTCCAGTACATCCAAGTTGGCAATGACATATAGTGCAAGATAAAAAGTTTCTTAAGATACTCTCTAGAACACAAAAGAGAAGGCTTTTAAGGCAAAAATTAAAGAAAGAGGAAAGCAAGATTAGGTGAGTCAAACTAGGGTTGAGAAATCTAAGTTTGAGAGAAGACCCATAAAAGATATAGATTTCATAACAACTTTAGTTGATAGCTTAGATGTTGATCCTGCACTGGGAAGAACATTTATAGTAGAAAATATTCTTATTCCATTGAGTTGTGCAACTATTATTATTACTTTCCA
>CATIWR010094258.1:0-28116 GCA_949677035.1 Omphalea diandra | reverse complement strand
CTTTGTACTCATTGTAAAATAACAGTAAAAAAGTCTGGCGCTCAAACAATAGATTTTCCAATCTGAAACACATATATATATATATATATATATATATATATATATATATATATATATATATATATATATATATATATAAGTTATTATTATTAATTTTTTAAAACATATTAAATAAAAAAAATGAGTGTCTCGTGGGAACAAGATGAATCCTTTATTAGAAGGGATGGAGCGAGAATTGAGGATGAACATCCACCTTCATCTCATTAGCACTCTTAATTTCAGTAGTATCGTTTTAAAAATAATATTTCAGTGGCATTATTTCTTTAGAAATTGCTAGTGTTGTATTAGATCTATAATCAATCAAAAGCAAATCACTTATATCAATATTAAAAATTTCTTAAAAGGAGAAAAAGAAAATCAAATTTATATTTTAATGTTCAAATTTTACTAAAACGGATATAAAATTATTTACAAATTAAATTAATTTTTTTTAACAAGTATAATATTAGATGTTATCAGGAAAAAATAACAAAAAATTAGGTTGGATGCCCGATTCTATTTTATGGCTTTCATTCCAGTATGAAAAACTTCCATATTTCTGTTTTGGATGCGGTATTATTGGTCATGCTGCAGCAAGATGCCAGTTTTTGCTGGATAATCCTTCTGTAGCGGCTCAGCCACGTCAGTTTGGACCTTCTCTTAGGGTTTCTGTTGGTAGAGGCCAAAGTGCAGAAATTCAATTTGGTAACCGCTGGATTAGAGGCAAGGGTTTTGCCGAGAATAATGACAAAGATAATGGTGCTGATGATTCAAATAAGGAAGATGCAAGTGTTCCAAACTCAAACACTCCTAATGCAACAAGCCATGCCACGTCAAACTCATCCCATGCAAACCATGCAAATCAAGTAAGTGGACCAATTCTTAACGGGCCAAATTCTAATAAACAAAACAACCCAATGCACATGGCACAGATGGGGCCCATGAATTCTAATGAAATTTTGACTTTGGTCCCTATTAGTCCCAAAACAAATGCTCAGTATGCGGAAGACCATGAAACACGTGCCCAACTCCCAAAAAAAAAAAAAAAGAAAAAGGCTTCGGAGGTGCGGGTTGCAGAAGTAGCTAATTTGTTTGAGAGTTCTTTGGTTTCTTCAACTATTTCTCATGGCAGTTTAAACCTGAGAGAGGTGGGTACTGGTTTCCAGTCCCGCCGGGCATCATGAGTATCTTAGTTTGGCATTGTAGGGGGCTTGGGAACCTACCTACAATTCGACAATTGAATGCCTTAATAAAGGAAAGACGTTCGGTAATTGCTTTTCTCACTAAAACTCTATGTATTTCTTCCAAATTTGATTCTGTTCATCATAATGTGGAGATGGATCATGGATTTTCAATTCTTGTTTTGACTTCTAGTGTTGGTTTGGGTATTATGTGGTCAAACTCAATTGAGGTTGATAGTTTGTCTTTCTCTGATTATCATAATTTCTTGTGCCTACCAATCTCCTTGGAGATTTATCAGTTTTTATGGTGTTCCTGATTGGAATAGACGTTGTGTTTCTTGGAATTTGCTAAGACACTTGTTTTCACAACATACACTACCTTTTGGGAATGAGAAGAATGGTCGTCATCCGCAATCACAAGCGCTTATTACTGGTTTTCGAGATACTGTTAATTTTTATGGGTTGCTTTCTCAGGTCACATTTTTACTTGGGAAAGAGGAAGAGGTTTTGATCATTTTATTGAAGAATGTTTGGATCACTTTCTTGCTTCCCTTTCTTGGACAGTTATGTTTCCTCAATTTCAGGTGACTGATCTCCAATCTTCAACCTCATACCACACTCTTATTCTTTTGTCTCGTTTTAATCGTTCTGATTTGAGAAATAGGAAGAGAAGACGACTTTTTTAGCAGATGTGGATGCAAGACATTGAATGTAACAAGCGAATTATCTCGTCGTGGCAAGTGTAGTTTGATTACTCCACTATCATGTCTTCCTTATGTGATTGTTTGCATGGATTGCATGAGTGGGGACGTGTCAAGTATGGTAACCTTCTCAAGGATATTCAACAGCTTCGAGGCCAACTCGAGTCACTCAAGGCTCATGCATATCAGAATAGTGGCCAAATTCTGCATATTCATTCTCAAATGGACAACCTTCTTGAGAAGGAAGAAATTTATTGGAAACAACGATCTAAAATTCAGTGGTTATCATATGGTGATCGTAACAGTCGATTTTTTTCATTCTATAGCTTCTTCTCGAAAGCTGTATAACTCTTTATCGGGTTTGTATGATGTGCATGGTGAATGGCAAACCTTCTTAGATGTTATGGGTCAGATTGCAATTGATCATTTCTCACAGTTGTTCCAATCCAATGGGTCAGTTATTAATGAAGAAAATTTTGCAAGCATATCTCATCAGATAACAATGAAACAAGCAACCTCTTTGTCACTTTCTTTCCATGCCTCTGAGGTTCGACAAGCTTTATCCCAAATGGACCCATCAAAATCTACTAGTCCTGATGGACTGCCAAGTTCTTTCTACACTCACTATTGGGATATAGTTGGATAAGATGTTACTTCTGCTTGTCTATAGTGTTAAATGGCATGCCTTTTCCTGATGGCTTTAATCATACTCACATTGTATTAATTCCAAAAGTTGCTAATCCAGTCCATATGACTAACCTTCACCCTATTAGCTTTTGTAATGTGATTTACAAATTGGTGTCTAAAGTCTTAGGTAATAGGTTGAAGTCTGTCCGATGTTTTTAAGGAGCAGAGTGCTTTTGCTCCTAATAGACTTATTACTGATAATGTGTTGCTGGGAGTAGAAGTTATGCATGCTTTATAGTCAAATCAAACTAGCTGCTCAGGAATGGTGGCAACTAAACTGGATATGGCTAAGGCAAATGACAGGCTGGAATGGGACTTTATTGAAACAATTTTATTGACTCTTGGTTTTCCTACTTCTTATTGTAATATTATTATGAGATATGTTCAATTAGTGTTATATTCGATCCTACTTAATGGTTGCATTATAGGAGTTATCATTCCACAACGAGGAGTACGATAGGTTGATCCACTTTCTCCTTATCTTTTTATCCTATGTGCTGATAACAGGTAGACTTCATGGTCTACAGTTGGCTCCTTCAGCACTTGTTATCACTCACATATTTTTTGTAGATGATAGCCTTATCTTTTGTAAGGCCATTCCAGAGGAAGCAAAAGAGCTCAGACGTATTCTTCTTATTTATGAAGTTACTTCAAGTCAACTAGTTAACCCTAACAAATCTTCCATGTTGTTCTATTCTCAAGTGTTGGTAACTAGAGAACACAATTTATCCATGGTTTAGGTATGGGTTCGACTAATTTTAAAGGTAATTATCTGGGCTTACCTTCGGTAATTAGAAGATCTAAATGTACTACTTTTCGATTTCTTTGAGATAAATTTGGAAAGAAGCTCAACTCTTGGAAGGGTTGAACTTTGTCTATGGGTGGTAAATAAGTAATGATAAAATTTGTCATACAGGCATTACCAACCTATACTATAAGTATTTTTCAGATCCCAATTTATACAGCAGATGAGCTTCAAAAAATTTTGAACTCCTTCTAGCGGGGTGATGCATCGTCTCAAAATCATTGAATATATTGGGCATCATACGATAGGCTTTGTGTAGCTAAGGACGATGATGGTCTCAGTTTTCGCAGCTTAAAAGAGTTTAATTTGGCCATGCTTGCCAAGCAATGTTGGCGCCTCTTGACAAACACTTCTTCACTGACAGCTAGAGTTCTTAAGGCAAAATATTTCTCAGATTCTAGTTTATTGTTAGAGCAAATGGGTCCTCATCCCAGTTATAGTTGGAGAAATTTGGTTGCAACTATTCTTTTGTTTTTGAAAGGTCTCTATTAGTGTGTTGGTAATGAAAGATCAATTTTTGTTTGGTTTGATGCTCGGATTCCAATACCTTCTTCTTTTAGACTAATGACCCCTAAGATTGGTTTACTAATAGATATGCAGGTGTTCAATTTGATTGTAAACAATAATTGGAGTTTTGATTTCATTAATTCTATTTTTTTTCCCACAGGATGCTGAGTTAATATTATCAATTCCATTAAGCCTAAGGGACATAAATGATAGGCTTGCTTGGTTTTTTTTTTTTTTTACTAAGGATGGGAATTACATTTTCAAGTTAGGATATAAAGTGGCAATTGTAGGAACTTCTTCCTTGGTAGCATCGGGTAGCACCGCTTCCATATTATGGTGTGATATTTGGGACCTTCAAGTGCAGCCTAGACAACTGATTTTTATGTGACGACTTTGCAATGCTCAAGAAAAATATTCTCATACATAATAACTGTGTCTTTTGTCAACAATTTGAAGAGGATGAGTTGCATGTTTTCTTGCACTGTGCTTATGTGAAATCGTCCTGGCTTGCATCACCATGTAGCTCTTATATCTTAAATATTCTAGCTATTTCTATAGAGCAATGGATATCTAGTTTGCTTAGTCTGATGGACAACAAATCATGTGCTATCTTTGTTGCTTTGCTTGACTCGTTATGGTGGGCTTGTAATCAAAAGTTATGGAATAATATTGAGTTTGTGGCCAATAATGTTCTTTAATATGTAATGATGAGTTTCTCTCAATTTGAGCAAGTGTCTCAGACGAAGAAATCATCGTACGTAGTGCCTGCTAGTGTTAATAGGGTGGGCTCTATTTTTCATTGGTTGAAACCGCCTATGGGTTCCTGTAAGTTAAATGTTGATGTTGCCTAAAGAAAGCATCCATAGGGGTTGTGATTCAAGATGGGAAAAGAGTAGTTATGGTATCATGGTTTGCTTCGTTATTTTGCTTTTCTAAGTCTTTGGTTATGGAAATGGTAGACTTGCGTGATGCTTTGTCCTAGATTTGTGGATCTAGTGTGATAATTGATTATGTTGAGGTGGATTATCAAGATTTAGTACAGATGGTGTCACGACATTGCTCAGGCTTGTCTCAATAAAAATTTATCCTGCAGAAAATTAGATTATTATTAGCTCCTAACACTAAACTTTTTTTTGTTAAAAGAGAGGCAAATGGGGTCACTCATTGCTTAGCTATAGGAGCTCGAAATTCGGACAGATTAGCTCTTTGGATTGATTATTTTCCTGTTTATACTTTAGACCAACATGTAAGAGATCTTTCTTTGAACTCTAATTAATGAAATTTTTGCTTTAAAACAAAAGTTATCTATTTAACATATATATTTATTTAGATAATTACAAAATGATATACTTTTTATTTCAAATTTTGAAACCCA
The DNA here is from genome assembly GCA_949677035.1 of Omphalea diandra. Taxonomy (NCBI): domain Eukaryota; kingdom Viridiplantae; phylum Streptophyta; class Magnoliopsida; order Malpighiales; family Euphorbiaceae; genus Omphalea; species Omphalea diandra. The sequence continues at coordinate 22,821 of CATIWR010094258.1, read as the reverse complement.
TTTCACATTTTTTTTAATGAGCTATATAATGTAAGGTAATCCTTTTGTCCCCCATAAACATTTTAATAATTCCTGTAGAATTCAAATCCATTTTTTTAAAATAAATATTTTAAATTTTCACAAAAAAAAAAGATGTCCCTTTAAATATTTGGCAGATTTTCAATCCAATGTTTCAATATAATGGCTTCTTCATTTATATCATGTTCTCTATCTCTTTTTCCGTTTTGTTTTCCATTAATTTAAGTTGGAGCTCTATAAATGGTTTTAGGATATTAAAGTACTGTATTTTTTTTTTCTGCAACGTGGAAAATAAGAATATAGGAAATCCATTTTCCCCACATTGGAAGTCGGATACGTCATGAATTACATAACTGAAAATAGTTATGATTCTTATTCTTTTAACAAGCATTTTAAAAGTGAAGTTTCTATCGTATTGATAAAAGGAGAAATCAAATCTTTAGATTCTCATGAATATGAGGAGAAGAAATTGCTGAAAACTAACAACAAGCTTTAGTTAGAATCATGTGCTGATCCTTTGGCATTGAAATCTTTCCTTCTAATTTGTTGTTTGTTTCTACTTTTTACTTTCTAATTCATATTATGAGCCAAAGGGAACCAAAAAAAAAAAAAAAATCAACATGTTCAGTGCCTATATTTTACAATTTAAGATGTTTGTGTATTCCTCGAAATAACACATCCCTTTCGTCAGGTTTCTAAACTCTAATGAAATTACAGTCTTTTTAGAATTTTTATTCATATTATAAGAAATTAAATTTGAAAGAAATTACTATAAATTTTGAAATTGAATCATAAATAAATTAATTAAAAAATAAAATGCTGCTGATATTTGTTATGTACTCAATAACTAATTTTTATCCAATTGGTAATTGATTAGAATAAGGTTGTTAGCAGATAGAGCATTCAATTTAATGAATTTGAATCAACTTTATAATTGAGCTTTTCGGAAACTGGTGGCGTAAACGGATAAGGCTACCCTTAGAATGGATTTCAACGTCACTTTATATTATTTTTAATTTTTTATAAGATTTTTTTTTTTTTCCAACATCAATGGTTTATGCTGGCCGTCTTCAACTTGTATATTATTTTTTAAACTTTTAATATTTTGCTTAAATTTCTTGTTCATTCAACCATTAAAAAACTAAAAATTACTTTTTTTTAATAAGTTTGTGTGAAAAAATTTAAATAAAATTAGAAAACTTAATAAGGTTTGAGTTAGACATCTTATTAATTTTTACTGATAAGTATTTTTTTTCTCAAATTATCAATAGTAAAATGTATTTTTTTTTTCATAATCAAATGACTTTATGTTATCAGTTTATTTGATTCACAAAAATAATAAATATTATTAAAATATTATAGATAATATTTAAATAAAAAATATAAAATGTCTATTGTTATTCTATTTATTCATATCCTATTAATTTATATCCTCATAGCATTAAAATTAATATAAAGAATAATATATTGTATCAAAAATAAATTATATTCTTATTAGTCATTTTATATATCCATAATAACAATTAAATAAATTTTACCTTTATCAAAAAAATAAATTTTACCGAAAAGCTAATATTAATCAATTAATAGCTATCTTCATCAGCAATAATTATTAGTTATTATAACTAAATATACTCTTAATTTTTTTGAGAAAAATAATATTAAAAATTTAATGAATTCATATTAGATTATTAGTGCATTGATCATACGAGTATTAGAAGTATGAAAAGTAGAAAGTTTTAGGTAAGAAATGGAGAAGATGAGTTCCATATATATATATATATATATATAATTCCATGCTATTTCAAAGTGATTTCATAGGTTTTACTAAATTGGGCCAAATTCAATTTTTGGTCTTTATTAGGAGGGGTATAGTTGCTCATGAGGAAGAGTGAAATGACTATATTGGCCTTTGGCTTTTCCAAGACGCATGAGGAAAATGACATCGTATCCCAAGGTTGGAAGCGTCTTTTGGTTAGCTGATGATGTCAGCCTCATGTCACGCACAATAGAGGACGTCGATTTAATTTATAGGTGATTTTGTGATTTTTTATACTCTGGGGGAAATTTTTGATTTTTATGCGTAATTTGAGGGTATAGTTGGTCATATGGTTAAGTAAAATGATTGAATTGGCCTTTTGCTTCTCTCATTTATGTAAAAAAATGACGGAGTTTAGATAGGGCTTAAGTTTTAGGCAGCTGACAAATGTATACTTTGTTGTTCCATCATTTCTCCATGTGAATAGATGCAAATGCCCTTCAGTTATTTTGTTTATTCTTTCAAACGATGCAGTATGACAGTTCTTGGTTCAGTATTCTAGTCTTTTCTCTTCCTCATTCACATTTGTTTTCATAGATCTAGAAGTTTCAGTGCCATCTTTTACATTCTTTTTTTTTTCATTTATTTGTTACTCTCCATTTTATTATTAACCCTTGATCTTTTGTTTCCTCTATTTTTCTTTTGGTGTTTTGTTTCTCTTATGTCAAAATCCACGAATTTTATCGTCCTCTCCTATTCTTTAACATCTCTAGAGATCTTGGATTTCTTTTTTGCTACTATTCTCATTGTTAAATACAAATCCACTTCATTATACATTGCATGTTTTTCTTTTTGTTGGATTGAGATCATTTTTTCCGCAGAGCTATTACCTATTAACCCATTCTATTATGCATTCAATGCTTTTTTATTTTTTTCGCTTCACATCATATTTTTGGTTTAGATCTTTCCTTTGCTGCTTCAGATTCATCTTTTCTCTGTTTATGTTTTCCTAATGCTTCATCAAAAGATTTCTTCTTATATTACTATGGTTTGTACTATTGCGTTTCTTAGAGATTATGAGTTGCAGATAAGTTCCATCATTTTGTTGTCTTTTTTAGTTTGTGTTTTCAGTTTCCATAGTCATGGGTTTGAGTTTCTACCCATTAAGTGGCTTTATGTTCAATTTTATTTTATCTAATGATTTGTTAGTGAATTTTAACTCTTTCTTTAGTGTTTCCCATTCTTTATATTTTGACTTTTAATGGTGTATTATGTTTGTGAATTAAAATGGAATATATATGATGTTTGGTGGTTTTCAATTCAAGTTTTATTTCAATTTCATTTGTGGTTAATATAGTACTGTGGATCATCATTTTTTCAAAACTCAACTATTTCCTTTAGAGACTCATAACTCACGGTCACTATCCTTGATTCACAATCGCGAATTACTAGTCAATTTCACCCGACTGTCAAACATCAATTCGCAGTCACAAAATTTTTGCTCCATCGCGAATTTTGGTCTGTTTTTCAAAATTATGACCATTAAGGCACGTATTTCCGAGGAAAATTTGTCCGTTACTCATATTTTCCAGAATTTGGGGTCGCGACTCATGGATTCGAGGATGCGAATTAGAGTAATCGTCTAGGCAATTAAGTAATTTGACTGCCAACCATTTCCACTCTTCATTTAATCCATTTTTAGCCGTACTTCTTTGGCTAGATGTTATCTCTTTTTTAGACATACATATTCGACATTGTTTTAGGGTGGTTATTGGATATTGTTTGTAAATAGGAGAAAAAATTTCTTTGTATGTGAAACTATTAATCTTATGTTTATGGATTTTGTTTACATGGGTGTTTTATGCTTGAATTTGGTAGTCTTTGCCTATTAATTGAAAATTTCTCTTACCATTTAGACAAATTTGGCTTTCATCGACCTCCATTCAATAATGTTAACCACCTACATTTTTAAACCCAAGTAAACTTTTGTGTTTAGCAAGTTCCTTGTACTTGAATAAATCTTTTGATTTTCATAGATTAAAATGCCCCTTACAATTGAGATGATTTTTATTTGTAAAGAGATACAACAAATGGAAACATATAAAATACTTATCTTTGGAATCCATTGATTTTGTTGAAGTTGAGAAATTGTTGCAGAAGATAAACCGACATGTATCCTATTCGCTTTACTTTTTTCAATGTAATTGACATTTTTGTTTCAATTAATTGTTATACAAAGTTTTCTTATTTGTTTCTTAAGTAATTTTAACTTATTCTTTAACTTGCATATATTTATTTCATTATCTGCCTCATATGTGAATTCACATAGTGGGTGTGTATCAAATAATATTGATATTCTTATCTATATTCTTCAATGGTTCTCCTGCTTTAGGTAACAATATTTAATGCTATAAAGTCCTAAATATAGTCTATATATAAAAGACACAATTAGTTTTTATAGTAGTTAAAATATTGATACTCCACTAAGCTTTTTGAAAAGTTTGAATGTCTTCGTTTTGGATAATCTATTCCCACTTATATCATAATAAATGACGTTTGCTAAATTCATTCATTTGTATATTAGACACATATGAAAACGGTAAAAAAAAAAAATCATTTTCCTAATATTTCTAACTCATGCATTATCACCCAAAAAGAAAAAAGAGTTTAGGAAGTTACGAAATCATACAAATAATTAGTTGAAATCAAAGTAGAATTGCATTTAAACTTAAATTTTTTAATATATTAAATTGAATTTAAAAGTTTAATTGAATCAAATTGAATTGAATTATTAATTTACTTTTTTGATTTTCATTTAAAAATTTTCATAGTAAATCTTAAATATTTTTGAATTTATTAAGTATTTACCTTAAAAATATATTTATATTTTATATGAATATTAATAAAAATAATTTATCTATTATAAATTAATTAAATGACATAAATATATTTTAAATATTAAATTTCATGATATGTTTAAATATTCAATACATATTATAATTTCAATTTGATATAAATTGAATCAAAATTTTTATTCAAAATTAAATTAATTTAAAAATATTTTATTTTAAAAATTAAATCAAATAAAAATAATAAAATTAAATCAAATCAAATAAATTTGAGTTCAATTTTACTCGGCCTATCTACCAGCATAGTAATGATAGAGTAATTGTGAATAATGTAGAAAGTATGGACATACACAAGTTTCATATTATAATAATTACTTTACATTAAAATAACAACAATTCTATATGACATATTAGCCGGCAGGTGTTCTAAGCATGTGGACACAAATTATTATTAGTATATTATAATTAAATATTTTAATAAATTATTAATTATATTTTAAAGAAATAAAAATATTTTTAATTATAAAATGTCAAATCACATCTAAAAAATTATTTCTAAAATTTAAATAGTGATTAAAATCAATTTTCAATATTGCTAATAATTATATATTTTAGTTTTAATGACCTCTATATTTGTATTTACTAAGAAATCTATATATAGATGAAATTACCTGTTTTTGTTGATTTGTATGCAATGACAACAATCTTGATGATGAGATTAGGGTCTGTGGCATCCCGCGGGCTGCCCTGCCAAGTAAAATATATACTTGGCGGCTTGCAAGTTTTCGGTATAAATTTCAACCCTAAGACAATGGACAGACATAAAACAACAGACGTGTTTGAGTAAAAAACTTAGACAGTGAATGATTACAATATATTCAATTACAAATTTAGAAATAAAATATATTATTCATCCATTTACATTTAAAAGTTAAATAAAATTCAAATATCACCTTCAAATAATAAAAATATCAACAAATTTATTCTAAAATCAAGAAAAATTAATTTACTATTTAAAAATTTATTAGATATGCATATATTATTTAGCATAAGAATATATAAATTTTTATGTTAATAAAAAGTAATTTTATATGCTTCATTTCCTATTTAATTTTGATATTAAATGTTATAAAAAAATGAAATTGATATATCAAAGTTTGACATCTATATACTATTTTCATTTATTGTGACAAATTATTTTGAAATAAAAAATTATTTATTGTGATAAAATAATTTAAATAACATATTAATAATTAAACATTTTGATAAAAGTGCTTTGTGGTAAAATTTTAATAAAAATATTTTTTACACTAAATTTTAGTGTTTTTTATTCTTTTATATTGTGACAAATTATTTTGTTATAGTAAATGATAATTTATTATGATAAAATAATTTATACTAATATATAATATAGTGACAAAAATATTATTATGACAAAAATAAATTTCTCATTACTTGTAACTATATAGGCACCAAAACAATAATTTTGTGATAAAATATTGTGACAAAAAATTTGTTGTCATTATATTTTTTTATGTTCATTTATTGTGATAAAAATATTTGTCACAAATTAATCAATTTTTACAAGAATTATGATAAATTGTAATTTTCTCGCAATAAAATCACATGTTGTGACAATATTAATTTCATCTCAAAAATTTTATCAGAATAAGCAATATTTCTTGTCGTGACTAAAAAGGTAACGTTTCACCTGCAATATACATAGTTTGTGGTGGTGTTGTGCAGAGCATTCCAAGGACTGTGTTGTTTGATAATAAGACTGGAATCAATTTGCTTCAATAGCCAGCGGAGGAGATTGAGAGCTTGAGATTGAACAGTACTGATTTTGAAGAGGTTGTGGTTGGACCTGGTTCAATTGTGCCTCTTAACATAGGCGTGACCACCCAGGTTTGTTTACCATATTATACCAGATCGTGTTTAGACACTCATCAGAGACAACCACGTCGTATGCTATTTTCTTTATTTGTTTATAGTCAGTCTTGTCAAGTAAATGTATTTGTAATGTATACTAATTTATTTCCTGAAATATACACAACTAGATATATTTGCTGAGTTTGAAACAGAATTAATTTCAGAATTGGCGGTTGAGGAATTTGGTTGCGGTGGTGGAGCAGTAGAGAGGAGCTCTTTGGGCCCATTTGATCTTCTGGTTATAGCAGACGAAACACTTTCTGAACTGACCCTTGTATTTTTTCGTCCTGTTAATTCCACTGATGGGAGTTTCAGAACTTATTTTTGTGCGGATGAAACAAGGTCATTCTTTTTTTTTTTTTTTAATTTTTGAGAAGAAGGTCATTCTTTTCTTTTAATTAATCTTAATAAACCTGATATATATATGAGCTATCTTGATTAAGTGGTAGACATAGGTATATTTTCTTCAATGCAGATCCTCACAAGCTACCGATGTCTTTAAGCAAGTATATGGCAGCACTGTTCCTGTGCTCGACGATGAAAAGCTGCATATGAGAGTACTAGCGAGTGATGAATTTCCCTTCAAATGGCAAATTTGGATGCATCGTTAGTTACCAAATTAATATTGGTTGCAGGTTGATCATTCGAAAGTGGAAAGTTTTGTACAAGGAGGTAGGATGGTACTCACGTCACGAATTTATCCGACACGAGCAATCTACAAGGCTGTTCTTGTCCAACAATGCAACTTCTGTGAACGTCAAGGCAAATCTTAAGATATGGAAATTGAATTCTGCCTTTATCCATCCTTTTCCAGAGGATAAAAATTGAAGCACCAACTAATTGTCAATCTAGCTCATTAAGTTTGTTGTATCATATTAATTGTATTAATTTGGTTGCAAAAAAATATAAATCCGCAGCTATCCCAATGAGATGTTTAGAATGCAGGTAGAGTTGGAATCATGTTTGTAACATGAAATATGTAGCTATTTACTCATTAGTTTATTTACGCAAGGTTAGTCCTTGCTCCCATTAAAGCAAATTGCTTGCTCTGAATGTCGTCTATTTAGAATTTATAAGGCTTGTTCATTCAGTTCAATAACATGAGATGCCATTTATGAATTTGAGCCAAACAAAAATCACATCTAGGATATTTCAAACTTGACTCCATACTGAATTTATACATTATAAGTAACAAACCAAGTTCAAGTTCACTTTCGAATTTTTCATGAGTGCAAGGATCATCTGTGTGCGTATATATACCTGATCCAAATGTGATATAGCAGGTGGCTATGAGGCTGAGTTGAGTTAGGGCCCTTATTTGGTGAAATACATTGCAAATGCCATGTGTTGGGCTGGGCAAAGATTAGCCCAGGAAGGAGATATACTCAATGAATACGCATATGTAGGGAAACAAATTGAAAATATTTAGAATATGAAAGAAAAATGAATGAAGTAAAAATAGTAAAATATATGTGCGCATGAAGTGGCTGCCATTAAAAATTTTGTGATTTGTCCACTGAAGTGAAGAGAAGGATGGTTTTGCAACCTCTTAAAGTGGGGAAGCACGATAGTTATGGAATAAAAGGAAAGCAGTCACAATGAATGAATAAGCTCAGAGGGAGTCCGACTCATATAACTTACAAGACAGTTGTTGAATACTGAGATGGTAGCTATTAAAATAAATAAATTAAATTAAAGTAAAATTCGAGCTTTAGTGGTTTGGTTTGCTAAAACTTTAGATTAAATTAAAGAAATGGACGTTGGAAACTACAATACGTTTGACTTCTTTTTGCACTCATTTCGTCATGATCAGTGCAGCCAATTACTGCTTGATTTATGGCCAATACCTCTATTAATTAATTCTACTAATCCATTCACTACTCCAATAGAATCATGCCGAGAGCATATGCAATTATACGCTTTAAAATAAAGAGAAATTTTAAGAAAATTTTAAATTTAAAAAGTAAATAAATTTATTTAAATCTAATAATCTATTTATATTTTACTTTTTATTTTATTTTATTTTATCTCATATTTAATATTAATTAATAAAAAGAGAGAAAAAAAATTTTTAATAAAAAAAAGATAATATAAAACAAGAAAACAATTATTGATATACATTAAAAACTAAATTCAATTAATTATATTTTGTATAGAGGGTGAATTTCGATCTTTTACATATAGAGAATCAAACTCACTCTTTTATCTAGAATACAAAGTTAGAGAGTGAATTAAAATTTTATTTTCTTCAAATACTTTTTATAATAACTAATTTAGATTAAATAAATAATAAATTAGAAATACTTTTAAATGAGTAGTTGGAAATACTTTAAGTGAGGTAGCTAAGTATCGTTTTTATGGTGGGGCTTTTGCCGTGTAATGTATAGCTAGATAAATTGTTTAAATCCTTATATTCTTTTGTTTTTTTATTTTAAAAACTAAAGTATGTGAAAAAAAAAATTAAGAAACTAGATTGATAGACAATTAAACTATTTTTCATAAATAACTAAAAAAATGTCCAAACACTTTAAAATGTAATAATTTAGCGAACAAATACAAAGCTTTTAGCAATGGCAAAAAAAAAAAAAAAGTGAGCATCTCTAACCCCATTGTTTATTCAACTTAATTTTTTTTTATTATAAACAGTGATGAAAAAAAAAATTTCAATTCAGTCTCTAACTCTAAAGTATAAATTAGAGAGTGAGTTTGACTCTCTATATGTAGAGCTAGCGAGCCAAAATTCACTATCGATATAAAATATAATTAATTCAATTCAATTTTCTATACATATCAATAATTGTTTTCTTGTTTTTTATGAGTTTTCTTTCTTGAACAACTTTTTTCTTTCTTTCCACAATTTTCAAAAGATTTACATGAAATGTTTTTATAGGATAAAATAAAAAAAATGAAATATAAAAGAGTCCATTAGAGTATCTCCAATGGGTTATTTATTTAAGCAAAATTAATTACTTTAAAGAGTTAACCCAAAAAATGATATTCAATACACTCTATTTTTTTACTCATTTTGCTCCAAATTAGAAATCATTTTAGAGAGAAATTTTTATTCCATAATATTTGACGTTTTACAATTATCAATGAACATTAATTAATTATTTTCAACTTTACTATTTCTCTTTTTCATAATAATTATTTTTTTTGGGTGCATAATAATTTATAAAAATAAATAATTAAGAGTAACACAATTTTTTTATATGTGCAAAAACCTTAAATGACATTTATTAAAAAAAAGAGTATTTTAGAGTAAATAGTTGATTTAACTATTTACACGTAGATAGTCAAACTTCATTTTTTACTCTAATTATTATTAAAATATTTCAATTTCATTTGCAAGATATTAATTGTTTTTACTTTATTTATTAAAATTTTTTTCTCTTTCATCCTACAATAGTAATTTAATTTTATTGATTATTAATGTTTATTGGATGAAACAAAATAAAAATTAAAAACATCAAAAGTCTATTAGAGTTCTGTAAATTTCTTTACTATTTATATTTAAAAAATTTTAAGATGTTTTTATAGTGAAAAATATGTTATTTAAAATAAAAAACACAATAGGGATGCTCATAAACTTAAATATTTTTGTTTATTTTTTATTTTTAAAAGTTTTTTAATATATTTTTTATTTTAAAAATTATCATTAGAGATGCTCTTAACGTAACTAATTGCATTTGAGTTGAGTGCTTAGCTTCTCAAATAGAAAAATATATATGACATCAAAAGTAAATTTCTTTGTAAAATATGCAAATGAAATTATAATCTACGTTATGAGTCTAGAAAAAAATAAAACTAAAAAAGTTTCCACGTGCAACCCGGCTGTTGTAATCCAAGTTCAGATCTTTCTGCACGAATCACAATTATGAACCCTGCCCTGCAACTCCTATCTCGTCCAACAAGACAAGAACGAAACGAACTGCACATTTAGCAAATCCCTGAAAATATGTTTTACTGTTTTTTAAAAATCTGCGGCACGTTGAAAATAATTTATTACTGAAAATATTTTTTAATCAATAAAAATTTATTAATTTTTTAAAAGAAAAAAATTATTTCTAAATTTTAATAAACACATTTTAAAAAATAAATTATATAAATAATATATTTATTATTATTAGTTATTTTTTACCGCTAGCTTCTATTAGTAATCGATGCCTATTGTTGGTAATTTTGAAACTCATAAAATTTTTATTTTAATACTCAATATCACCCATATAACTATAACCCGACCCAACATTACAACAAACCCAGCTCGACCCAGTATGTTAGCGTACAAAAATAGCTCGACCCATTGGTAAATGACCAACTTGCTAGCACAGTTCGGCTAGTAATAGAGCCCTTGCTCATCAATAAACCACACTACATAACACAACCCCTATATAAGAAATCTCAGGTATTTCTCATTATTATTACTACCACCCTCACTTATTACTCCATACAAACTTCAACTAACTTAACTTTATTACTCTATACAAACTTCAACTAACTTAACTATCATAATGGGTTTTCAGTTAGAAATTGAACTTCTCTCTAACCTTGCTCGTCTTTCAGGTTACTTAGCCGAACCAACCTCTTCTACCTAGGAAGACCTGATCAAACCAATCACCCAAATTAGACCACTGAACATCAATACTATTTTTCTCATGTTAAATAATAAATAGTATAAATATAAAGTATTTATTATATAAATTTATTATAATCTTATAAATAAAAAATAATATTTTTATAATACATTTAAATTAAACACTAAAAATATATTATTCAAATCATTTTAGACCAATCATTGACATTGATTTATTAATAAACTGTATACACAGTGAAATAATGAAAATTATTTTCTTAGCAAAAATTAGTTCGTGATCAAGGTATATGAAAACAACAAAAACGTTAATGGACTAGGCTTTTTTAAATGAATTTAATTTGCCTTAGAGATTAAACACCATTTATAAGTCATCACTTTCATTTTGCAGGTTATATTAGTTTATTTTTTATATTTGATTTTATTAATAACTAGATTATATTTGATTTTATTAATAATTAGATTCTTTCACCAGATTTTTGTTACTTTTATTGTTTGTCAAATATTAAAAAAATGTCAAACAAACTCTTTTATATTTCGATTCATATATTTTTTAAAAAATTTCTTTTGAAAATTAGCACTTTTATTTCGAATTCTTATGTTTTATATATTTTGAGTTTTCATTTGGTATTTTTCCATAAGTAATTTGATATATACAATTTTTATTTTTTAATTATAGTTTATACATATGTATATACATATAGAGAGACAAAGTGTGTGTTCTTTGATCTTTTTACATGTTTTGGAATCAATTTGTATTTTTAAAACTTTGAATTATCAAATTCAAACTCATAAGTAAAGTTTAAAACTTTTGATATATAGATATATTTAATTTTGCACTGGTGTTGGATGTTCTTGGATTTTTTTTAATGGTCTTAAAGTAATAAAAATAATATAATGGAAAATGAAAATTCAAATCTAAGTTGAAGGTAAATTTGATATTTTAAGTTATTTAATGAAAATTAACAAGGTTAACTATATTGGTGAAATTAAATCTTAGAAATGCAATAATAGAGTTTTTTATTAATAAAATTTGTCCAATCTAAAGGACTAATAATATTTTATTTTTTTAAAATATTTACAATAAAAATATATTTGAGCCAACTCATGAGTTAATTGTCAATTAATACTAATCTTTTTCTGTATAATTTTAAAGACACACTATTAATTTGATGCTTAAAAGACTAGACTACATGGTATAAGATTCAAGCTCTAGTATTATATAAAAAGATTTTTTACATTACTATCATTTTACTAATAATAACTCATAAGATGTTAAAAACAACAGAAAATTGTGCATACAAATAATTTATAATTATAATTATATGTTTCTTGAAAGTATTACTTATGCGTGAATCTAAAAGTTCAAATTTTATTAATATAATATCAATTTTTTATGTTTAAAAGGAAAAATATAAGTGAGAATAAAATTAGAGAAGCCTTTCTAATTACTCTATGATTAGAAGTTAAAAGGTCAATGGGTCAAAGATCAGATTTGGGAATTTGGGGAGGTCAGATTTAACTTAAGAACTGAAAAAGGAACTTTATCATAAATAAATCTTGCCAACTCAGCCATTTTTAATAATTTCACTAACCGCTAAGGAAACCAGGACAAAAAAACAACAAGGGCAGAGGAGGAGTTGGCACGTGGGGTCCACACATCCAACGTGTACAGAGAAAATTTAGCAAGTGGTGGATGGAGACGGGCCCACAAATTCCCCATGGGGTGGGGCTGTGCATGTGCAATAAGACGGTTTCTCAGGAGAAATCAGAACGTTGGAGAATCGGTTTGGGGTTACTTCAAATAACAATTAATAATTACAGGCAAAGAAATTGAACGTGAAAGCTCGAGACGCTGTAACGTGTGTATTTCTTTGCCGTGCTTGACTACTATTGGCTGTCACTTTCACACGCCACCGGCAGTATCCGGTAATACAAAACTATTTATTAATAAAAGACAAATCAATTATCAAAGATTTCGAGGAAAATAAAAATTTTGTTCACTTTCCACTTTAAATCACTAACCAAATCTTTTGTTGTCAAATTGTAGTTGTTGTATATAAATAATTTTATTTGCTCAGTTATTTACACACAATAAATCAAATATTTATATTCAATTGATTTTTAAGCAATTTTAATTCAAACTTAATTTGTAAATTTTCATATCATGAAAATGCGATTAATTAATTTCTCAAAAGATTTCTCAAGAAGGTATATTATATTTTATCTTCTACAAAAAGATATATCATAAAATATATTTTATATTTTTAATTTATTAATAGAAATATTTTATTATTAAAAATTATTTAATGAAATACTTAATTTAATTTATTACTAAATTACTTTCTCTTTATTCATAAATTGAATGGTAAAAAAAATGTGTGTTTTGATTTTATAATTTCTTTTAAAAACTATATTTTCTTGTTATAATTAACTTCTTTAAAACCAATAATATCAAAATAAACTTTATTATGTTTGAATCTGAGTAGATATTTTGAGTATTTGATATAATAAATTGAAAAATTCAGTACCGAATTGAAGACATTGAGGTTTTAAGCAGAAAGATATTTCTTGATTTGGTCTCTAAATATAATGAAATAGCTCTTAAAAGATAAACAGTAGAAATTGTTAAATGATAAAAAAAAAGGAAAAAAAGGCATAGGCAGAACCGGTTGAGGCAGTAACAGGTGAAGAACGCGGACTGTCCGCGTAGAACAAGTGAAGCAAATATGAAATGAAAGAAAGAAAGAGAAATGATTATGGCGTGGCTTCAACTGTGATTTCTTACTTTATTTGTTTTTCTTAACACTCAGCCGTCGTCTCCCTCTCCCTCTCCCTCTCACGCAGCATAAACCCGTTTTTCGGCTATGTAAAGTATCACCAGTCTAATAATCTCTCCAACAACACAACGTCACTACAGAAATTCAGTACCACACTCTTATGGCTATGTTTCGGTTGTTTGGGTTTGGTTTTGGTTTGGTCTCCATTGCCCTGTTTTCGATCCTCTGTTATGCAGCAGACCCAGAAGTCTCTTACGAATTGAGACTTTCTTACATGACTGCCTCTCCCCTTGGTGTTCCTCAGCAGGTTCTGTTTCGCTCTGTTCATCTTCTTTAATTTTGCGCTCTGGATCTACTGAAAATTTTGCTACTGCATTCTCTTTCCTAATTATCTTGTTTATTTTTTGTATGGGATGGTGGATTATACTGTTATACAGCAAAATTTGTTAATGCATCATTTCACATTTATTTTACTGTTACTCAACTTATTTCCCTGTTAGTCAAAATGTTTAGGGTATTTACTGGGTTGATCAGCATCAAGGAAGAGATTTTATTGTGGTTTACAGCTTCTTACTTATTTATTTACTTATTTTGGTGGGTATGGGTAGGGCGGTCATGCATACTGCAGTTCTTTATTGTGTTTTATTATTTGCAGTTTTTGCTATTTATTTTTCTGCATCAGAAAGTAGTCTTATTGTGTGTTGGTCTAGTTTCAACCATTTTATTTAATTTTGGTTTCTTATGGTTGCAGGTTATAGCGATTAATGATAAGTTTCCCGGTCCTGTTATTAATTCTACTACCAACTACCTTGTTGTTGTTAATGTATGGAACAATTTGGATGAAAATCTCCTCATGACTTGGTACGCTTTTTTATCATTCTCATTCTCTTTTCGCAGTTTGATTTCATAAGAAAAATTTTATCCAAAGAAATTTGGATAATGGTCTGTTTGTTACTGACAGGCCGGGAGTCCAAATGCGGCGTGATTCATGGGAGGATGGTGTTCGTGGCACCACTTGCCCAATTCCTCCCAAAAGAAATTTCACTTATAGCTTCCAAGTCAAGGATCAGATTGGGAGCTTTTTCTATTTTCCATCCTTGAATCTTCAAAGAGCATCTGGTGGTTATGGTCCTTTAATCATTAACAATCGCGCAATTATCAACATTCCTTTTCCCCAGCCAGATGGGGATATTATCATGCTTATTGGTGACTGGTATACGCGAAACCACACGGTTTGTTTTTATTTTTATTTTTATTTTTTTGGAGTTTGATATTTCTTGCAGCTTTTTGATTGTGCAGTATTGAGCTCTAATTATGGTGGCATTTATGATGAATTTTCAGGCTTTGAGGAGTGAGCTTGACTCTGGAAAAGAGCTTGGAATGCCAGATGGTGTTCTGATTAATGGGAAGGGACCTTACAGATACAACAACACACTTGTTCCTGATGGTATCGACTTTGAAACTGTTCAAGTTGATCCAGGTAACAATCTTCAGGCATTTGATAGCAAAAAGCATGTTGAATCTTTTTGCATATTTACACAGTTAGGGTACCGTTCTTATTTTAATGGTATGCTATATAGCTTCAACTTTTTTCAAGTTTTCAGTAGGCAATTGAATTTATTTTGCAGGAAAAACTTATCGTTTTCGTGTGCACAATGTTGGGACTTCAACTAGTTTGAACTTAAGAATCCAGGGTCACAATCTGCTTCTTGTGGAAACAGAGGGACATTATACATCCCAACAGAATTTTACCAGTTTTGATATTCATGTGGGCCAGTCTTATTCTTTTCTGGTTACCATGGATCAGAATGCAACTTCTGATTACTACATTGTGGCAAGTGCTCGGTTTGTGAATGAATCACTTTGGCAAAGAGTCACAGGTGTTGCAATCTTGCATTATTCCAATTCAAAAGGACCAGCATCAGGTCCGCTCCCAGAAGCACCAAGTGATGTTTATAACCAGTGGGCAGCAATGACCCAGCCAAGAGCCATCAAGTTAGTGCTTGAACTTCTGATACCTTGCTTTATAGTTATAGCATTTCATCATTATTTCCTACTTCATCTTTATGCTTTTGGAGTCTAGACTAGCTTTTTCACCCAAAATGACTTGTTTTCATATAAAAACATGAGAATGTCAAATTGATAAATAAGATGGGCTTCTCTGCTAATCACTTTTTTCTATTTAGAAACTCATTGTTATTTGTTCATTTTGATGATGATATAAAGGAAAGGACGTTTTCTTTTAGAATGTCTGAAAACAAGGGTAAAGAAAAAGGAAATTATCTGCCTTCCTTTCAGTTGCCATCCTATCAGGAAAATTTATGTGATCCATGCGTCATTGCATTGATAATGCGGCACTACTTGTTAATTAATCATGTGCTACTTCTTTTTCATTTTTATTTATATTTTAGCAACTCAAGTCTACACTCTATAGTCTCCTCATTAGGATGGATGTTTGATATTCTTAAAAAAAAAAAAAAAAAGAACGGATTAATGTTTTTCATTTTTTATGGACTAGGCAAAATACAACTGCAAGTGGAGCTCGCCCTAATCCACAGGGATCTTTTCACTATGGTCAAATCAACATTACAGAAACATATATATTAAGAAGCTTGCCACTAGTTACAATTAATGGAAAACTACGTTCAACAGTGAATGGGATATCCTTTGTCAATCCTGATACACCAATTAGGCTTGCTGATCTGAACAAAGTGAAGGGAGCATACAAGCTTGATTTTCCCAATCAGCCGCTTGATAGGCCTCCGCGGATGGATACATCTGTCATTAATGCTACATATAAGGGGTTTATTCAGGTCATATTGCAGAACAATGATACCAAAATGCTGAGCTTTCACATGGATGGTTATTCATTTTTCGTGGTTGGGTAAGAATGTTTGCTTTCTTAATGCCTTTTGCTGCTTGAACTATGAAGCATTAAAGTAATCTGTTACTCCATATGTAGGATGGACTGGGGGGTGTGGACTGAAGACAAGAAGAGTTCATATAATAACTGGGATGCTATTTCTCGCTGTACAGTAGAGGTTCGTTTATCTATTGGAAACATCTAACTTTATGCATGTCAAAGGATGGGCATTTGCTTAAATTTTATCATTTGGTAGAATAAACTTTGGGCAAGTTAACTGCCTAAAACTATCTGGTCTTATTCTTGGTTTTTTGAATGTGTTGATGTGAAAGCTATGCATTTTCTGAATGCATGTCCTTAGTAAACAGATTTGTTCAATCAGTATGTTGAAAAGATTTATCTAGTTTTTGGGTAAAAAGGAATTATATCCAGCAATTGTAATTTGAAACTAGTAGTTGCACTGCAATCTTGAATTTGTGGTTAAAACTTTCCCATTTAATGTTCTTGTTGTGTTTCTGTTGTGCAGGTTTACCCCGGGGGATGGACAGCAGTCCTTGTGTCTCTGGACAATGTTGGAGTGTGGAATCTTAGAGTAGAAAACCTTGACAGATGGTATCTAGGCCATGAAACATATATGAGAATTATCAATCCTGAGGAAAATGGTGAAACAGAGATGGGTCCGCCTGAGAACGTTAGATATTGTGGGGCTCTTCAAGGCTTGCAGAAGTATGTATCTGAAACTTTCTTTTATACCATATAAAATCTGCCTGTTATTAGTGGTATAGCTAATACTATTTTTTGTTGCTTCAGGGACAGGACCTCAAGTGGCTCTGCTGATACATCCATTGTCATTGGCAAATCGAAGTTGTTTTTATCTATGCTGATGGCACTCTGCGCCTCATTTTTCATTATCGGCTAAGCTTTTCTGTGTCGTATAGGAGCCATTTATAGGCAGTGGTGGCTTGTATTGGTTAGTTTTAGGTGTGATGTTTAACTGTTGAGGGATACTTGCACAGTTTGGATTTTGCTTTGCAACGGAAGTCCTATTGGTAGAAAATTTTCAGGGTGTCGATGATGACATTTAATTTTTTTTTTTTTTTTTAACGAGTCATTGTTGGGGTTCTCTGCCCTTTTAAATTGTAATTTAGGTTATTGTGGATCCATCATTTATTATGTATCTCTTTTAAGTTACATATTGAATGACCATTTCTTTTGTTATCATGGATTTTGTATAAACATAGGTGATATTTAATTTGAGAATTGTGCGCCATGTTTTTCTTCCCTAATTTCTTCAGATGCTTAGCTAAATTTATTGGTGAACTTAATAGCAATAATAAATAACAGTCCGAATCCAAACCTGATCGTGGTGTTCATCATTGTTAATTGATTAGATAATTTACTAAAATAGTTTCACAAGTACACTGTTATTAGACCACCAACACTCGTATAGATTTTCTCCACTGAATGATGAGTAATTTCTCAAATGGTTACTGGGCTCCTTGCACCTTGTAATACCCGAAGCAGAAGTATAGTTTTATGACTTAATAGGCCTCTAATGGGCCCTTGTTCACTGTAGAAATGATGACCATAGGCCTGTAAATGATTTATCCAATTGCCCTTTGATGGGAATGATTTTTCAAGAATTAGGTTGATTGTTTGCTAATATGATGGGTAACCCACGAAGGAAGCACAAATCAGTAGCTAAACCGAAGGTTGCCTGCTTTGTAGCAGCATGTGTGAGTACTTATATGAAGTCAAAAGCAGAAATATATGCACAACACAAACATAATAAATCTGTCTCAAGTTCTGTCCATTTTAACTACTTAATTAGTGTCTATACAACCTCATCATCTCATGAGTTTAATTATATAGACAGTTTTAAAAACAGCGTTCTTCTTATATTTTGCAGATAAGGAAGAACAATTTGACCAGAAAGTGATAAATTGATAGGACAGACAAAAACAAGGCATGGACTTGGGCATGGAAAGTGAAAGAAGAAAAATAATAGCAAGTCACATGGACTTGTTTCAACACAATATGATGTTATCTTCCCTCACAATCCA
Organism: Omphalea diandra; assembly: GCA_949677035.1. Classification (NCBI taxonomy): domain Eukaryota; kingdom Viridiplantae; phylum Streptophyta; class Magnoliopsida; order Malpighiales; family Euphorbiaceae; genus Omphalea; species Omphalea diandra. The sequence goes on along the minus strand of CATIWR010094258.1, from coordinate 3,966 downwards.
CAACCAACTATTTTTAGTAACACCCTAATTATTCACTCACACGCCGCTTGTCGTTTGCTCATTTCATGCCTTGTACATATATATATATATATATATATATATATATATATCCGTTGACTTCGTCATTGGGCATCAAAGGAACTGAACTTGCTAGTAGTTGAATCAAGCTAGTGTTCCAAGTCCAATCTTAGACATTTTTTGTAGCTTTTTTCTTCCTAGGATTCCCTTCTGCTTCTCTCTCTCCCAAATCTTGAAGGATGGGATATGAATTGCGAAGGCCCACCTCATCAATGAGTATGTTCCTCTTTGGAAATTTGCATTTGCTTTATAAGGAATATTCATGCATGCTTACTTATGTTTAACGTAAATGATCCTTCCGCCTATTAAAATAGTTTCAAATAACACTGGTATATAAATGTGATGCTTCATGCTCTTCCGAGTGATTTCATTACAAATCCTGTTGTCCCTTTCTCCTGAACTTCCAAAATCCATTGCCTCTCTTTCTGCATGTGATCTGAGTGTGCATTTACGGTAGGTACCTATGTAGAATATATAATGAAACATGAAAGAGAATCTCTGCTTATTATTGTTATTATTTTTTTGATTGGAGGTTAAACGGGCTATGGAATATATAATGGGAGGTAGTTCTCTCCCATCAGACTCTCCACACTTTTCAAGAGTCTGAGATAACCAACAAAGTAGGCCTGATTGGCAAACTTATCATTTTTATCGTTTTAATGGTTTTTTTCTTCATTTTGTCCTTTTTCAAGCTGGTTAATAGCTCGACATACTGCTATAATATTGCAGTTGCTCTGATATTCTATACTATAGCTTTTGTAGGTAAAAATATATAATGTCTTTCGTACTTAGTGCTCAGTTGATAGCTATTTGCTCATCTTTTTACAATTCTTGCATGTGATAAACAAAACTGAAATAAAAAAATATGAATATTCTTCTCTCTATAAACATGTCTCTAGTGTTTTCGTAGGAAAAAAAAAAAAGAAAGAAAGAGAGCTCTATTTGCCAATGCCACATATGAAGGGACAAGTCTCTATGTGTGTGTGATAAATGTTTTCTGTGGCCAAGAACTTATTTGATATAAGCTAAAACCCAGTTTTTCATAGTTAATAAGGTGTTTTAGCTGTAGAATTATGAGAAGATAATAATAGGATATTGTTATGCGATTATATTTTGAAAAAAACAACTTACAAGTTAATCGCTTTGGATGTGCTTTATGTGCATGTTTACCTTTATATGTCTCTTTATATATATATATATATATAAGAACTAGATATTTTCTCTTGTCCTTGACTATTATCATCTTATGCTGGAAATTATTCTGTCATTTTCATTGAGGCTGGGAATCAAAATTTTTAACAGCTCTAAAAATGCTAGTGGAAAGATTGGTGCACAGTAATCTAGCTAACTGATTGGGTTTGTGGAGTGACATTTAGGTTTAGTAGGAGGACAAACCGCATCTATGCATTTGCCAAACTTTCCTGCAACGCATTCTCATCATCATGAAACTCCTATTTGCAAATACATCCTCTATTCTTTTTTTCTCGCTTGATTTACTTTCAACAACTGGTTCTTTGATCATATATCAACTAACATGCAAAGCAATGATTATATTTCTCTGCAATAGTGTGCTTGATTTACTTTCAACAACTTGTTCTTTGATCATATATCAACTAACATGCAAAGCAATGATGATATTTTCTCTGCAATAGTGTGCTTAACTTAACAAACTGTTTGATCATCCATTTTGCCAAACTAACGTCAGTAGTAAAATTAATTCCTAGTAATTGCGGACAATAACTCTTCTATATTTATCAAATTTCACGTGATCTTCTGAAAAAAAATTTTCATTTTAAATTAGTGCATTAACAAATTTCTCAACAAACCAGTATATCTTTGCTTTTCAGCCTTATTGAAAGAAAAAAAAAATTATATATACATGTATAAGAGAAAAAACCTAAAAGGAATAGATTGACAAAGAGGAAAATATAATATTATATTAAATTTATCAAGTTGGAAAATAGAAACATATCTTGTTTTTGATCGACCACCAGGTCAATTATGTAACAGCACATGCGGCTGCTAGACCACTGGCTACATTTAAATTTCTTACATGCGAACACATTGTCACTCCATTTACCCACCTCTACAGACTACAATAGTCCACCTAAAAATATTTCATCTTACAAGGAATATCAATTTTCCACTGACATTATCTAGTTTGGCGGTATTAATTAACTTATACTAGGACGAACTTAAACAACAGTTAATCAAAGTTACATCATTTTTATAGTTTTATTATGATCAAGAACTTAATTATATAGACCATCATTAAGTACTTTTCCCTTTAATTACCAGTTTATATACTATTGTTTGCATCCATTTCAACAGGGATATTTGTCTGTCACTTCCATAACTCAATTTGACAACCTGCTGGGGTTGACGAAGAAGCATTTTCCGGCGACATTTCTTGCTTGTTCAAGTGTCTAACAAGCATATTACTGTGGTCTGATAGTGAGTGGAAGATATTGTTGGGTGCATTTGATGACAAATTACTTTGCTTAGGCACATCTTCTTGGCTTAGTTGAGAAGCAACAAACTTGTCTAGCACTCTCCAATCGGTCACTTGATCCACTGCTTGCTCATGATTATGATCATTATTACTAGTATGATTACCGTTCAAAGGATGCAATGTAGGATTGCGGGATCGAGTGAGATGATACTCTTCTTGTTCCAACGATGAGGATGGAATGGTGGTTGCTTGGTTAATGTCTAGTCCAAATGCAGCAATGGACTTGCAGCTTGCAGAAGAAGCTACTGCCTGCAGTAGTTTAGGGCTTTGTAGAAGTGGGAGTTGGAGGAAATGATCATGGGGAACTGGATGGTATTGCAATTCCTGCTCTTTCTTGCATGCGTAAGACAGGTGATAAGCCAAATCAGGCTGTGAAGATTGTTTTGGGGATTCGTCATCCTGCACGAATGGAACTTGATCATCATACCAACTACTGCTTGATTCATGCTCGCTCACTTTCCGCATTGTGGTCATTCTTTTCTTGAATACCCTGCACACTACCCACCCTTCTTCCTGCTTCAAGTACATAAAACAAAAAATCATATCAACCCTTGTTGTTCATACTGAGGTATTTCATGTTTAGAAGAGAAAAGTGGCTTCTCAACAGCATCAGATTTGGCTACCAAAACTTACTGATTCGCCAACGCAAATAACATACAAGCAATGTTATAGTTGGTGGGTTTTGTTTACATTGTCGTCTATTTTTTAAACCAGATGATAATTAGACACCTCATTATATGCGCATACATAGTATTATCGTCTTATAAAATATGGTACGACAGTATCCAGTGAATCTTTAATCTAGGAATACTAGAGTACCTTCAAAATTGAAAGAGACTGAGTTTGAATCTCAAAGAAAAAGAAAGCAAAACATATGGTAGACTATGCTTATTTTTCTGCCTTCCCATGATCCATACCTCTATATTGATAATCCAAGCTCCTATTGCTAAATTATTCGTCATGATAAACCATACCATTTCATATATTGAACTTTAGATTAGATTGTCTAAACATAGAAGGTTCATTCCTTGAAAGAATTGAGAATTTTAATTTAAAACAATGATAGTGCAAATTAAGAGGAAAGCTGCGTGAATGTGAATAGATATATACTTACCTGAGGAGCTTCATTTTCATCTGTTTCAAGGCGGTACTCGTGCATAATCCAGTCTGATTTCTGCCCATTTGGAGCACGACCTTTGTAGAAGACTAAGGTCTTCCTCATTCCAACTAAGTCATGCTTGGAATAAATTGCCTTGTCTCTACCTGTTGCTTTCCAGAATCCAGCTGCTGTGGCTCTATTTGTTCGAGTTCCAGTAGGATACTTCTTATCTTTATGGCTAAAAAAGTACCATTCATTTTGATCTTCTGTCCCTATT
>CATIWR010094249.1:0-14900 GCA_949677035.1 Omphalea diandra | reverse complement strand
GGTCTCCCTGGAACAATGTAGGCCTTCCAGTTGGAGAAAACATGAGAAGAACAATATCAATGTCGCATAAAATAGACAATTCCTTAGCTTTCTTCAAGATCCCATTTCTTCTTTTTGAATAGGTAACTTGTCGATTGCTGGAGCTCTCCAACCTCTTTATCTTTAACTTAACCCTCCCCATCCTGCAATCAATAAATAAATCAAACCAAACTCTTTAAAATATAATTGACTAACAAAAAGCCGCAACTTTATGCCAAAAATGAATCCCTTTCTTTCCCTTTATGATGACTCACTTTAATTGAGCAAAAATACACCTCTCCAACTGAAGCTCTCATCCCAGGCACCAAAAACTAGATGCAAAATATGGTTTTCACCAATATACCAAAGCAAAATTCTTTATAATAAACACACAAGAAAGATAAAAGGAAAGCTACTAAATTCTAAAGGCAGGGACATTCTTGAACAAAATTCCTATGTTTTCTACGACAAAGAGAGCACTACTCAGACATAGAAAACAACATGGTTATAAAGAGACAAAAATAAAAAAAACCCAGGTGCAAAAACTGGACATTTTCTCCTAAAAAATGGAAACCCTTGTATCATTAGCTTAGCTTTATCAAAATCCAAGAAAATTAAGGATAAACCCACAAGAGAAAATGATCAATGAATAAAAAAAGGAAAATGACTTGAAGAAGAGAGAAGCGAATGAAGGGAGAAGAAGAGATTATGGAAAAGAGCAGAGAAATTCGCGGGATGGGTGTACCTGTGATTACGGTCGTTAATTTGAGCGGGACCAACCAACCCTACAACTTTCTTGTTATGACTGTGAAATGGGGAGTTCGGTTTTTGCTTGTTACTGTGATTATTGTGATCACAAGCATCGTCATGTTCTGCCCTTCGTCGCCATCAATTTGGTGGTGTATGCTTTTATTTTCCAAAGCATTAAGCAATACTTAATCAATTCTTACATACATTGGTTTTGTACATATAGATTACCATATACACCTAAAATAATTATATAAATAATTATTTACAAATTTTATTATTATATTTTTTATATACAAAAACATTCATAAAAATATTTAATATAATATATATGTATAAAGAATTAGTTATATAGATAATTGATGGATAAATGGAACAGCAATCACAACCATCACCTTGCTCTTTAAATCTATATTGTAATTAGAAAAATGAGAAGAAGAAAAGATATTTGAGATGAAAAGTTTTAAAATTTTTAACAAACAAAAATATCAATGCATGAATTGTTTTATCTAATGCTGGGTTCAAATATTTGAATGAGTTATTTTTTTTAATTGTTTTAATTTATCTTAAAAAAATCTGAATTAATTATTTAGCTTAGTTCAAATATAAAAAATCAAACTTTTTATTAATTTTCAATATATAAATATTAATGATAATATACTCCATCTTCAAATTATTTTAAGATATCTCTAAACTAAAAATTAAAAAAAATATATTTTTTTACATATTCAATCTTAAAAATTGGATCTTATTTATTTCACATAATATCAAAATTTCACTCAATATTTATATCAAAACCCCAAGTGAATACAAAATATAAATTGATTACATTGGCCATTAATAAAGTACATTAGAGATGAAATAAAACAAGAAAATAATTATATTTTTATTATATATTATTATAATTTTAATCATTTAATTTATTTTTAGAAAATTTATAACTAATTAATTTGAAATCTGTATTTTATTTTGTAAAACTTATTAAAATTGATAACATCACTGAATTGAAAGTGTTTGAAAATGTTGACATTCATATTAAAAATTTATGAAATGTTATTTTTAGTTTAGAGGTAAATTTAAAAATTAAATACTCGGTTAGAGTTTTTTTTTTTTTATTTAACCCTTGAAACTATGATATTTGTTGAATTAAGGTAATTAACCCTTTAGATTATAACACGTGTTTAACAACTAAAGATAACTTTTGTTTGTAGTTATGCTAAGTGTATCCATAGGCAAACTGACGTCAATCCATATTAAATGTCTTTTTTAAATGATCTATATAAATAATATAATTAGATAATGAAGCAATTGAATCCTTAATCTTGCACGTGATGTCTAATTAAACTCAAATTAACTTTTCTTGATCTATTTAAACCAAACATTTTAAATTTTGATTCAGTCAAACTGGAAGTTTAACTTAATAAAGCACATGGCTTATATGTTATTCTAAAATCACAATATACATAATTTACTTTATAAAAGATAAGAAGAAACATAATTAATTATATAATTTAATTTTACAAAATATAGAGAAAAAAATAACCTCCATTTTAACTCTCATAAAAATTCTATGTATATTTGTCATCGTTCATGATTAATCGAAACTTTTAATTTACCATATCTATCAAATTTCTCAATCAAATTTCTCAAACTCCTATTACTTAGGTCAGTTTTAAACGTACTTTATTGAAAATTTTTTGATCATTTTATTACTTGTCATGAAATATAGTATAAGCCAATGAGTGATTTAGTGATCCTTTGTTGGGTTTCATCTCGCCTCCCAAAAAAAAAATGGTAATCCTTTATTGGGTTACATAGATTTAGGAGGTGTGGCTTTCCTCCTTAATACAAATGCACATATTGACATTAGTAAGAAGATGGTGTTTGAGGATGAGGCTAAGCTCGACCATTTTTCAGGCTTTATTGGCTTGATTGGGTGACCATTCATATCAATTTAACTGATTTGGCTTCCAAACTGATCTTCTTGCTTATGGAGGGTTGAGCGAACTTGAGTGACATTGTTGTTGCTATCATTGCTAGATTTTCAAATACATTGAAATTTTTTAAAAAATAATGAACCTTAACCATGATCATTAACATGAAATATTGATAAAGAAACAATGAATGAGCATTTATGATCAATAGCCATGTGGAGCATTACAAGAGAATGATAATGAAACAATATGAATGATATGATGGGATTTATGGGTAAACTAGAGAAGATGACAATTGCGTGAGTAATATGTACGATTACAAAGGAAACTTTAAATTAGGTTGAACCAAAAATTGAAATGTTTGGTGTAAATTTTTCAAAAAAATAAAATTTAGATCTAATTGGACATATACACAAGTCTAAAGGCTCAATTGACTTCTTGTCCTAATATAATTCATCAATTACTTCATAACTATACATGATAGACAAAGGGCGAAGTTGAAGCTTATAATTAATTGGGGCAAAAACCATATATATATATATATAGACAACATAGGTATTGTTGGTCAACCCATTATAATACAAACAACGGACACTAGAACAAACACAACATATGTTGATTATGGTGACTCATTTTGATATCCTACATCAGGAAAATAATAAAGGGAAAGAAATTCTTTTTGTTATAAATAAAGTCATATCTCACATCGGTTGTTTACAAAAGGAATAATGTTTTGTTTTGTTATAAATAAAGCCTTAATTCCTTTAGTTTGGTCATCCCAAAATTGTCTACTCATCTCTTAGACAATTTTCAATATTTCTCCATCTTTTGTAATATTTCACTTTGTAGTTCTTTTCTTAATAAATATAATTTTGTTAGTGTCCGAGAAGTCCGAGGACGTAGACATAATTGGTCGAATCTCATTAAATTCTGGTGTTCTTGTTTTTGTCTTTATTTTTCAATAGTTATTTTGTAGAGTATAGTTGTAGTGATATATTGTGCTGTTAAATTACTATTAGAATGCTTCTATCTAAGAAGATTAGGTTTTAAGTGGGACCACTTGTAATCCCTCTAATCTTTCCTGAGAATCAACTATAGTGTGGTTTTTCAGTACAGTCTTTCACTCTCTATTCACCTATAAATTGATTAGGTAAATTTGGTGGGTGAAATATTACCCTTATTCCACAACAATTGGTATCAGAGCCAAAGGTGACTCTTAGTATGCTCTGTGGTTGCAGTTTAATCGGATCTGCCACATCATAAAAGATTTTTTTGGGCTAATTGTATTTCACTTTGAAGGCTATTAGAGAATTTTGTAATCGAAATGGAGAGCTCTTTAAAATTATTCACACCTACCACGTCAACAGTTTTATCACAATCTATCTGGGTGAGAACTGTCATGGCAAATTCAAAATTGGTTGTGAAAATCTTTGATGGCATAGGCCATTTCGGTATGTGGCAAAGTGAGGTTATAAATGTTTTTTTTCAGCAATAGATATTGCCACTGAAGATGAAAAACCAGATGATGTTGAGGAGAAAGATTGGAAGACGATCAATCGATTGGCATGTGGTATAATTCGTTCATATCTTTCTAGAGAACAGAGGTATACATTCTCGAAAGAAATCTCTGTAAGTAATTTATGGAATGCACTAGAAGAAAAATTTTTCAAGAAAAGCAGCCAGAATAAGCTTCACATGAAGAAGAGATTGTTTCGCTTCACTTATGTACCGGGTACCACAATGAATGATCACGTTACCAGTTTTAATCAGTTGATTACTGATCTGGTGAATGTAGATGAGACATTTAAAAATGAAGATCTAGCTCTGATGTTGTTGGGATCACTTCTCGAGAAGTTTGAGTTTCTTGAAACTACTCTGCTTCACGGAAAGGTTGATGTATCTCTTAAAGAAGCATGTGTTGCCTTATACAATTACGAACTAAGGAAGAAGGACAAGAAGGTCAGTTCCAGTAGAGATGCAAAAACTTTGGTAATCAGAGGTCATTAATAGGAGAAAGAAAAGAAGATCCAAGTTAAGGCCCAAGTTGAGCAAAGATGAGTGTGCCTTTTGTTGAAAAAAGGGGCACTGGAAGAAGGATTGTCCAAAACAGAGAAATAAGGGCAATCCCGATAAAGGAAAAGCTGTAGCAGAATTAAGTGTTGCTGAGATTGATGATACAGTGTCAGATTACTCACTTGCTACATCATCAAATGGTTCTTATGATGTATGGCTACTAAATTCAGCATGTAGCTATCATATATGTCCCAACAAGGAATGGTTCTTTGATTTTAAAGAACCTAAAAATTATGGAGTTGTCTACACAGCAAATAACATCTCTTTGACAACATATGGGATTGATTCGATTTGCTTGAGAAATACGAATGAATCAATCATCACCTTAACAGATGTTCGTTATGTGCCAGAATTAAGCAAAAATCTCATCTCTGTCGGGATCCTAGACTCAAAAGGGTTGGAGGTGAAAGTGAAAAATGGAGTGATAAAGATTATCTCTGGTGCACGTGTGATATTGAAGGAAATTTGAAAGAACAATAATCTATACCATTATCTGGATAGTACAGTTACAGGGATAGCAGCAGCAATAACTTTTATAGATGATTGAGAGTCAGAAGCAACCAACCTATGGCATATATGCTTAGGGCATGACGAAGAAAATCCTTAGATTTGCTTGCTAAGCAAGGATTATTAGAAGGAGTGCAGACTTGCAAATTGGACTTTGGTGAGCGTTGCATCAAAGAGAAGCAGACAAAGGTCAAATTTGGGACAACAATCCATAATGTTGAAGGTATCTTGGATTATGTTCACTCTGATGTTTGGGGTCCCTCTAAAACTAGTTCTTTAGGAGGGAAACACTATTATGTGACCTTTATTGATGATTTTTCTCGGAGAGTATGGGTGTGCACAATAAAGGCAAAGGGTGAAGTGTTAGGAGTTTTCCTGAAATAGAAAAAGATTGTGGAAACTCAGACAGGCAAAAAGATCAAACGTCTCCTAACAGACAATGGTGGAGAATATAGAAGCGATCCATTTGAGAAAATCTGTGAAAATGAAGGCATTGTCAACTGTCAGATCTACACCAGAATAGAATGATGTGGCAGAACACATGAATCGAACATTACTGAAGAAAGTTCGATGTATGTTATCCAATGCTAGGTTAGGTAAAAAATTTTGGGCTGAGGCTATAACATATGTGTGTCACCTCATCAATCGCCTACCATTTACTGCTATTGATGGAAAAGCGTCATTAAAGAAATGGTTTGGAAAGCCTACTACAGATTATGATTTCTTATATGTATTTGGTTCCACTGCATACTACCATGTTAAGGAGTCAAAGTTGGATCCAAGAGCAAAGAAAACATTGTTCATGGGGATCATCTCTGGCATAAAAGGCTATCGTCTATGGTGTCCAGAGACAAAGAAAATAGTGTTTAGCAAGGATGTCACTCTTGGTGAATCTACCATGTTGAAAAAGATGAATGTTGAGCAGTTAGATGATACTTCTAAGCAGGTGGAGTTTGAAAGAATAGTAATCCCAACAGATAAAAAAGTGTTGAGACCCATCCTACGGTAGAAGGAGATTCTCAAGAAGAAGAAGTTCAAGGACTTCCTCAGCAACTTGAACCAAGTACATCTAAGAGGCCAGAGAGGGTGCATAGAATGTCTGGCCACTTTGCTAATATGGTGACTTATAAGAAGACGACAAGATTGTCTGGTCACTATGTTGATATAGTGCCTCATGCATCTCTAGTTGTAGCTGGTGACATTCCTACCACTTTTACTGAAACAGTTCAAAGTTCAGAAGAAGAAAAGTGGAGGATTGTCACATATGAAGAAATACAATCGCTTCATAAGAATCAGACTTGGAAACTTGCTAGTCTCTCAAAAGGAAAGAAAGCAATTGGATGCAAATGGGTTTTTGCAAAGAAAGAAGAATCTCCTGACCAAGATGATGTTCGCTACAAAGCAAGATTAATAGCTAAAGGCTACGCTCAGACGGAGGGAATTGATTATAATGAGGTATTTTCTCCAGTTATGAAACATTTCTCTATTAGAATTTTGTTGGCTTTGGTAGCACAGTTGCACTTAAAACTAGTTCAATTGAATGTAAAAACTGCATTTTTATATGGAGACTTTGAAGAGAAAATCTACATGACTCAGCCAGAAGGGTTCAAGGTTACTGGAAAAGAAAATTTGGTGTGTAAACTTGAGAAATCCTTGTACGGGTTGAAGCAATCTTCGAGGAAGTGGTACAAAAGATTTGACAAGTTTATGATAGAATAGAGGTACACCAAGAGCAATTGTGTGTATTTGCGCAAACTACAAGACGGATCCTTCATATATCTTCTTCTTTATGTTGATGATATGCTGGTAGCTTCAAAAAGTTAAACAGAAATTGAGAAATTGAAGACTCAGTTGAGAAAGAAGTTTGAAATAAAGGATTTAGGCAAAGCAAAGAAGATTATTGGCATGGAGATTATCAGAGATAGAAAATCGAGGAGACTTTGTTTGACTCAGAAATAATATTTGAGAAGGTACTACAACGTTTTGGCATGAATGAAAATGTAAAACTTGTTAGTACTTCGCTTGCTCCTCATTTTAAGCTGAATGCCTCTATGTCACCGAAGAATGATGCAAAACAGGAGTACATGTCAAAAGTACCGTGTGCAAGTGTTGTTGGTAGCTTGATGTATGCTATAGTCTGTACAAGTCCTGACATTTCACAAGCAGTTAGAGTTGTGAATAGGTATATGCATGATCCAGGAAAGGAGCATTGGCAAGCTGTGAAATGGATGTTACGGTACATTAAAAATGTCGTAGATTTTGGATTGATATTTAAGTAGGAAAACAGTCAGTGTGTAGTCGGATATTGTGATTTAGATTATGCTGGTGATATGGATAAACGTCGATCAACTACTGGTTATGTATTTACTCTTGCAAAGGCACCAATTAGGAAGTCTAATTTATAGTCAACAATTGTTCTGTCTACTACAGAAGTAGGGTACATGACAATCACAGAAGCTGTAAATGAAGCAATTTGGCTTCAAGAGTTGCTTGGTGACTTGGAAATTGAGTAGAAGTACGTCAAAGTACATTGTGATAGTCAGAGTGTTATCCAGTTAGCAAAAAATCAAGTTTATCATGTAAGGACGAAGCACATCGATGTTCGATATTACTTTGTGAGAGAGATTTTAGAAGAAGGTGGAGTTAGAATCCAGAAAATTCATATCACTGAGAATCTTGTTGACATGATGACAAAAGTTATCACTGCAGTCAAGTTACAACTTTGTTTGGACTTAATCAATATTGCTAAAGTTTGACGTTGAATTTGGAGACACTATCAAAAAGCTATTTGATGAGAGATTAAAGATGTTGAAATTCGCCAAGGTGGAGATTTGTTGATTATGTTGGCTCACTTCGATATCCCACATCGGAGAAATAACAAAAGGAATAGAGGTTTTTTTGTTATAAATAGAGCCTTAATTTCTTTAGTTTAATCATCTTAAAATTGTCTACTCATCTTTTAGACAATTTTTAATATTTTTTCCTCTTTTGTAATATTTCACTTTGTAGTCATTTTTTTAGTGAAATATAATTTTAGTAGTGTCCTAGGACGTAGGCATAATTGGCCGAATCTTATTAAATTCTAGTATTCTCATTTTTATTTTTATTTTTCAATAGTTATTTTGTAGGGTATAGTTGTAGTGATATATTGTGCTGTTAAATTACTATTAGGGTGATTCTGTCTAAGGAGATTGAGTTTTAAGTAGGACTACTTGTGACCTCTCCAATCTTTCCTGAGAATTAATTATAGTGTGATTTTTCAGTACAATTTTTCACTTTTTATTCACCTATAAATTAATTTGATAAATTTGATAGATGAAATATTACCATATTTCACAACAATATATTGTCTTTTAGCTTTTTTTAAATTCTAATTTTATCTTTACAGACTTTTACTGTTAATAGACTTTAACGATCATCAAATAGTTTGACCGATTAACTACATCTTTCTGTGCGTACATTGTTCTAGAATTGTTGCCTTTTTCTAATATTTAATTTTTTTTTTGAAAAAAAAAAGGAAGGAATACTATTAACCCTGAGTTTTACCATATTTATATCATTGCAGTATTCCTTATCGCTTGGATTCAAGGATGAGCTTTCCTAACTTCTTATGGTGAACGTAGAGAATGGGCCTTGTGCATCTCCCATTCGCCACTTGTCTCCTCCTTCCCACCTTATTAGCTATACAATTTCCTAGTTGGTCTTCCTCTTCTTTCTTCGTTCTTTGAGGTACAAATATAATTCAACCACAACCAAGAAGCTTTTGAAAAAAAAAAATGGACGAGGAGGTTATCATGTGCACTCTACTTAGAGATTAATTTTCTTTTCCTTGGTCTTCATAAACAAGTGCAGTTAGATCTCGAAGTGCATGTTTGTGATAGACTCATACAGTGGCCTCAAAATCAACTTATGCACATTGGATTAAATTTTTTTCTGGTCCAAGCATAAGACACTAATACGGCTACTGCACCCAATTGGAAATTTTAAAAAAAAGTGAAGATGACTAGTACACGTGAAATTTATCTCATTTGATAATGGGTGGAACTATACTTTAAAATTTACCATGTATTACAATAGCAATTGAGAAAGTCTGGGGCAATAAAAATAATTGAGAAAGTGTTCCATAAACAACAATATTTAAATTTTACAATGTTAAGCTACACTTTGAAAAGTATACATTCAATTGATACGTTAGTTTAGTAATAAGGTCAAATTATTTAAGAGTAGATGTGAGAATTCATATCTCATCAATATAATTTTTTTTAATATTAAAAATTTGAAAAAAGAAAAAAGAAATGCAGAAGAATTTCTTTAGCCCAGGCCCAAGGTTACATGGAAAGTCATTGGTTGGTAACATGGGTTGGATTTTGACCCTGCAAGGACTGGACATTGGACCCATCTCCGTTTATCGCAAATTTGGGTCTCTTAACCTTTTCTATCTTTCTCTCCTTTTTTTTTGCCCTTTTTGGGAAGGGGCTAAACGAAAGCCATGAATTATGCAACAATGAAATTGAGCCGAATTGGACTCCAACAATGATCATATCGATGCCAACCTCACAGAATTTTTCATCGCTAATATGTTTTAATTAAACGAGAATTATGATTCAATTTTAAGTATAATATTATTATGATTTTAAATCACACGTGTGTTTAATATTCTTTTTATCATTTCAGCTTAAATAAATAAATAATAATTTACATATATGGTCTTAAATAATACTTTTAATTTAATAAAAAATTATAATCGATTGTAATATGAAATAAATTATTTTCCATTATTCTTTTTTTTTTTTGCTTTCTTTTCTTCCTTCCCTCTTTTCTCAGTCATATTTTTCCATTTTCTTTAGATATTTTTTTATTTAATTTGATAGTACAATATTAAATTAATACTCTTCTGTAGTATGTAAAACACTAAATCAAAATTATTTTTTAAAAAAATTTTGAAATTATATATATATATATATTTGCGTGTGTGTTTTTGTTAGAAAAAAGATGAGAATTAGGAAGAATTCACATGGCCTCTTAAATTATACTAACCTATTAACACTTCTAACAATTAGGAACCTTTTTTCCCTCAAAAAAAAAAAAGGGAAAAAGAACAATGAGGATATTTTTAGTTTAGTAAAAAAAAATCAAATTACCTTTAGGGAGACTAAACAATACCAAAGCACACAAGACAATTCACGTTAGTGGGTTAGAAATCCTAATAATTATGAGATTGTTTAGGAAAGTAAAATAAAAAAAAGGCAAATTAAGTTCAAAGAAGGCCAAAAACTAACAAACCATATATAGGAATAAAATAATAACTATCAGAATTTTAAATTTCATCAATCTAATTATTTTAATATTTAAAAATAAAATAATAACTAATAATTGCTGTTGCAAACAAATCCAATAATAGAAATTTAATATAAGAAAATATTCAGTTCTCCTTTTCTCCAAAATTGAAATTTGCTTCTTTATAAAAAAATAAAACCAAATTTGGTTATTTTTATTTGAGAAATTGAAATTTTTGGGCTGATAAATTATTATTTTTTAAATTAAATTTGTTCAAAATATCTAAAAATCGATGTATGGTCGAAATATCCACCCAATGACATGTTACAAAATTCTGTTAACATGATTGAAGATTTTCAGATAAAGTTATCATAATAATATTTTTGTACTTACTAATTATACTAAATTTTATATTTATATTAAATTCATTATATAAATAAGATATTTATATCTCTTTAAAAAAATTCACCGAGCCACTAAAAGGGAATGAACAACTTTAAAATTCAATAAGGAAAAAAATATTACTCTAAAATTTTGAGTAATCCTATTGTTATGCTATTTGGATTTCCTTATTTATTTTCTTATGCTCGCTGGATTTCCTTATTTAATGGAACTTTAAAATCCTTTTGAGATTTTCTTATTCTGTTTTTAAGCTTTTAAATAAATATTAATGATTTGTCAAAATTATACAACTTCAATTACTTATTTATAAATTAATTAGCTTAAAAATAATAAATTTTTATCCAACACACATATATGTATATAATTAATTTTTTTATTTACTTTTTTATCTTCTTTAAATATATTTGAAACAAAGAAATATAATGTTGAATTTCAAAAGTTTCATCTTTAGTATTAGACTAAAAAATTGATTCAAATATTTTGAAAAAAATAATGAATCAATTATTCACTACAGTTGAGTCATCATCTTTTGATCATCTAAAAATCCTAACACTCTAAAAAATCTAGTCATTTTTTTCTTTGTAAATAACTCATCTCTTTTAATGTTTTGGGGTTACCGTCAATATATTTTATCGGTGGCAAACCTCTTTTCTTTTTATTATCTTTTATTTTTTTAATAAAATAGATAGTTTTTACCCTATTTGTTAGTTTATTTTGGTTCATCTCTCTCTTAAGAGTTTTTGTTTTATATTTATTATTTAGTCTCTCTTTACAAGAGTTTTTATCTTTTTTTAAAAAAATTTTAGTGGTTGAAAATTGATTGTTTAGTAATATTGATGATATATTATTAAGTATCGTCTTTCAAATTTTATTTTGATATACTATATAAATTTTAATTTACATCGCGCTATTAAACTATATTTAGTGAGATTTTTATAATTAATCAAGATGCAGTGTCATCAAAAAATATTTATGGTAAAAATATAATCATAATTTAATAACTGAATTAATATACACATATTAGTAATATCGAGAATTAATTTCATTTTAATATTTGAAGTTATAAAATTATTTCTTTTAAAATGCTATATAACTATTTATAAATAAAAATGTTTTCGATTATTTAAAAAAAATCTCAATTATTTGCATATAAATCTTTCAAAGTGGTCATAATTAAACACTACAAAACGAACGCTGCCAATGTTTTAAATTGAAGACACCTGTCTAGATCAACCTTCCTTAAATAGTAGAAGGACTTTGCGTCAGAATATTTATACCATTATTAACACATGGAATTTTGACTGGTGATTCGATCAAATTCGTCTGTTATGCCCTTTAGTATGTGGAACCACATGTGTCAATATGATCTGTCCTTTTTTACTATGTCCAGCCACAAAAAGGAAAAGGCCAAATCGAGTGAGCCTGAGAGAGCATGGCAATTGGTTGGCAAATGTTTCTGTCGCGGTGTGTTTAGATCTTCCCACAAGTGCGTGCTAGGGGTTTCAAAAGGGTGCCTATCTATTCTCATTATTCTTCAACTGTTCTCTCTCTCCCGTAATCACGGGTCCTAAACATTGAAGCCATGGTTAGAATGAGGATCCATGTTGCTTGCTTCACATCACCGGACACCGTATGGTTGATTATAAATAAACTAATGAAAAAGATTAACTTAATATTATATATGAAACTCTCCTTACTGCTGGGTAATATAATAACGTGGAAACCATTAAAGCTGTCTCTGGCTGTAACATTAATATATAATTGTTTGTAGTATCTTCCCATACACAAAAGATTAGGGTTTCAAACTGCTTTATAATATTAAAAGATTGCTTGATTCCCTCAAAAAGGATTGCTTGCCTCTATAATCGACACAAACATTTTATCTCTAAATCTGCTTCTGCATAACATAGAAAAAAAGGTTGTAATCTTTATATGTTGTGAAGAAAATAGGTCATCTGTGAATTTTTCAACCATTTATTTTCAATTTATAGCTAATGTTTATATTCTATAAATATAATATTTATGCGTTTGTAGGGAAAAATAAAAAAAATAAAACATTTTTTCATAACCTAAAATCCATCCCCTCATCATTTTCTTGCTAGGCTAGCCATCACCATCACCATAATCTCTCTCTTCAGCTGTCTAACATCAAAGATTCTTCATTTCTTAGTTCTCCATATTTTGAACTCACAGAAAGCAAAAGAATAGAAAATATATTTGGCAATTGAATTTTGATTTTTGTTTCTTTGAAAATTGAAAGTTAGTGCAGTTAAAAACTCAAACGTCACCTATTTAGTTTTCTCCTTCGCCACTCCACCTTTAAATTTTGCTCCATGACAGAAGCAAATCTGGTTTTTGGCTTTTTATTCATATGGGTTTTGCTGGTTAACAACTTTTGTTTATTCTTAAGATGATTATTGCTAGTAGCGAAGACGTGAGGCATGGAGGATGGCCCAATTGTCGTTTCTCTCGATAAATAAAACAATCTAGACTCAACAAGAAGCTATAGAGCATCTCTAAATGACTCTTTATTTTTAAAAATATATTTTATGTGATAAAAAGTATTTTTATGGATATTTAAATAAAAAAATATAAATTTTTTATAAATTTCAATGAACTCTTTATATTTTACTATTTATTTCACTTTATCTAATAAATGTTTAATATTTTAATTTTTTTTATCTTTACTTTTTATCTAATAAATATTTAATATTCTTATTTCACTTTATCCAACAAATATTTAAGAAAAAGAAGAATATTTATCAATAAATTATTAATATATATTTTGAAAATTAGAATATATATTAATTATCATTGGAATAAAGAGTCGGTTTGACTTTTTAGAAGTAGAAAGTTAAATTCACTCTTTAATTTATAATGTAGAGATAAAAAAATTATTGAAATTCTTTTTTATTACATAACTCTTTACTCTTTATAATAAAGAGACCGATTTAAATAAAAACTTTCTTGTAGACGCTTTTATCTTTGCTCTCGTTGGTCCTTTTTTTCGTAGTCCTTAATATTTCACCTCCCTTTCTTGTCCTTTTAATTTAAACCAATAAGTTACAAAATTCTCCATTTTATGGCCTACTTGTCGTTATGTGTATTATTGATGCTAGTATTCAGCAACTTTATGATGATAAGAGTCTTATAGATTCCATGCCCTTTATTTCCTCTATTTTTTATTGTGCTGTTATTTTTTAAAATTATATTTTGTACGTTTGAATTTAAAGGTCTTTGGTCACTTTATGTATTTAGAGAAACTGAGTAAAGAAAGTGGAGTGGGTTTTGAATTAAAATTATCATATCGATTATGCCTGTAATCAAAATCATCATGTCGATTATGAATAGAATTTAGCCTTTTTTGTTTTTGTTTTCATGATATCTGTACCAAAAAATACAAATAAATTAAGCAATTAATTTATTTTATTATGATTTTTCTTTTGTCCTGATTTTTGAATAAAAAAAAATCATCTTTGTATTTTTATTTTCATGATATCTCATAGTTTCTTTAATTCTTATTTTCTTGAGTTTTTTATAATTCTTGAATAAAAAACTCATCTTTTCTTTACTTTAAATTTTATTTTTCTATTTTGTCATGTTTCTTAATGACGATAACAAAAAATGAAAAATCAATGTATTTCGGATAATTAATTTATTTAATTATTTTTATATGATCACATGTAACACGTCTTCTCTTTTATGCATAAAAAGATTTTCTTGTTAGAAATAAATTTGTATTGATTAGAAGGGGGCTGAGCCCAAAATATAATACAAATGATAGACGATACATGTAATATGCTCAATAGCATTTGAACAATTAAAAAGCCCACGAAGGCAAAGACAAGTTTAAAGACATTCCTTATTAATCCCCACCAGCACCGTCGGCCAACACGTGAAAACAACATGTCTCTTAACTATGAGAATGAAAAAAATCAGCTC
>CATIWR010094247.1:0-23432 GCA_949677035.1 Omphalea diandra | reverse complement strand
ATTTGTGAATAAGCACTTGCATATGGAACTAAAAAGGCGTTGTGACCGACTTGTCAAACACTTGCAAATCACAGGAAGATGGACCAATAGGTCCCAAATCATATGTTACATGAATCACATGAATATCCCGGGAGCAATGTTGCCTTGCTCGGTCACGATAAAAAACAAAGTTATTGCACTTGCACTTGCATAGTTAATTGTTATACTTGCAATGTATCTTAATGATATTTGATTCTGGATTATGCCATAAGAATTTAATTATTGTTTTTATTCACTGAGTCGCGACTCACCAAATCGCAAAATATTTTTTTCAGATACTGAAGAATGGGAATTGGACACTGTTGTGCTTTCAATTTTACATTGAGACATATGGATCACAGGTCGTCGGCTGAATCCAAACTCTCTCTCTCCTTGTGTCATATACATATATGTACATCAAAGAAATGTTTGATTGTGTGTAGGATGGATAAAACCTTTATGCATATATATTTTGAACATGAATGATATGAGTTATGTAAATGAATATGGTTGTTACATAAAACATCAAAAGAAATAGATATGGATATTATGGAGAAGTATGCGACAACGACAATGTGATATTATAGTGTTCCTAATATTTCTATAGCTTATATTCCTGATAGTTTTATGGTCTCTCCATATGGGCCAAATGTTGATCGATGGAGTTAAGGCAAGTGAACACCTGCTACCAAATAGGGGTCTAACCACTTATATGCTCTTCCCCCACACTCGGTCTAAAGATTATCTTAGGAGCACTAGCATCAACACTCGTTTCCTCCTCCTTATCATCATCACTATCCATCTCCAAAGTCTCTTAGCTAATTTAAGCACCATTACCACTTACCTCCCCTTTAATTTGGCCTTATTAAATGAGGCTCATCAGGGCTTGTTGTGACAATGCCTACTGACCAAAGTAATGAGCTCAAAACTCTATATACTTTACAAAGCATGCTCATCAATGTTAGACAGATCCAAACCAACCAATTGGATTGCTAGTTCTATAACAATATGCCCTAAAGCCACTACATGCCTATTATATTTTACCACATTTATTGAACTTGGAACAAACAATAGGTGTTAGAGACTTTTATATTGGAGTGCATACACCATAAGAAGAATAATTGCTGCTTAGATACCTTGATACTCTTTTGCTTTCTAAAATTTGCATGAGACATGAACCTTTGAATAACTATGTATTACTAAGCCTAAATTGAGTGACTAGAGGTTTGATGGACATTCAAAATGGATATACTTGAAATTTCATACCAAAAAGAGGTGGCATTAAACACATCCAAAAAATCATAAACACCTTCTCTTGCTAAGCTAAGAATATCATGTATGGTAGTTAGATTAATCTTATATTCCCTATCAAAAAGTCTAAATGTTGATAAAGACTCATTAGAATCATTAAAATGAAGAGTTTTGAAGAACTCCAAATTCAAGCTTTAAAGGTAGGATAAGGAGTAAAAGCGAATTACACCAATCCTAATCTTCCCAATAAGTCTCCAATCCTACCATCAACTTTTCATTATACTAAAGTTTGTCTCATCTAAAAATCAACATAATATATGAGTCCTAGAGTTACAGGAAACAAATCTCTCACCTTTCTATTTGGTAGAAATTAGAAAGGGAATTTGGAATCTCGAGGATATATCCCTTCTTTGATATTGAGTTTGCTTGCCTTAGCCTTTAAAGATGATGGTTGAGTCTTCGAAGCCATTATGTTAGTGTGATATTTGATGGATTTCAAAGATGAAAAAGTTATGGCAGTTCATTTTGATTTTGGGTGGGATTTAGGAAAGAAAGTGAAAAGAAAGAGGAGATTAAGAGATTGAAAGGATAAATACTTGTAATAGGTATAGAAAATGAGGAAATGTTAAAAAAGGGGAGAAAATGGGCTTTAAGTAGAGTAAAAGGATGAGGAAAATTAGCCAAAGGGGATTTAAAATTCAAAATATAAGTTCCCCCCATTTCTTTTTATTTTAAGCATTTCACAGCATACAACATGTGTCAATAATGCGACGGCTAAGCTATGCTTTTGTCTACGCATTGTGTCATAACTGTGACTCTTATCGTGCCAGTAATAGCAAGCACTTAATCTTGTAAGGTGCTAGTGGTAGGCTAATCGCATGCCACAATAGGCATCACACTTGCAACAGTGAGCACTTGCCCTTCACATTAGCGACTTGTGCCACATCGACGACAACAATCAATCACTTATTTACTTTAATTTGCAATTTTGCACTCTCACTTTGAAAATTTACTTACAACCTCTATAACTAAGAGAAAAATGGTAAACTAACAATTGAACACAAAGAAATTAACTTAATAAACATAAAAATTAAACCATGAACCAAAATACCCAAATAATGGAAAACAACAGAAAAGCTCACAAATTACAAGTTTTATTGAAAATCACAAAAACTAAGACTCAATCTTTTGTTTCTTCCTAGACTGACCCATTTCTCGAAGTTTTGGAGACAACCATGTCTTTGCTAAGATTGGAGTTGAGATTTTTCACTGCCTCTTCGCTTGAAGTTCCATCAAGCACAACTAGCCACCCAAATTCAATAAGTTCTTTTTCCATTACAATAATCTCTTCTAAAGAAAAAGTTTGCTCATTTTCCTTAAGATAAGCACTATTGCAAGCATAAAAAGTTATGACTTATTTTTGGAGTGAGAACCTCCTTAGGTGGAGGGACTTTGGGAGGTGCTGGATTGGATGGAAAAGCCTCCATCTTGATCTTAGGTTGGTTATGTTTCATCCTTCGTCTATTGATTTCTTATTCAATGTTGTAATTACAACACCATTTTGGAAATAAAGCTCTATATTTAGGAATAGAAACTACCTAATCCTAATTTCACTTGGAATAAGAAATTGAATCTTTATGGGTATTAGATATTATATAATTACCTAATCCTAATCCCATTTAGATTAATAAATAAAAACACTTCCCAAACTCAACATAAATTCATGATTTAGACATGGAAAAATATGCAAAAATTTTGAGAAATGAAGTGGATTGAAAATTCATATAGTACATCATAACATATTGAGAAAAGATGTCTAATAATGTATCATTATATATTACTAAATAATCAATGTCAAATTACTAAAACTCAAAAAAAAAAAAAAAAGACAAAACTGTCATAATAAAGAGAGACACAAATAACAAATATAAAACCAAAACTCTTAAAGAAAGACAAAATAAAATAACTACTAACAAATATGGTAAAACAATCCACTTTATTAAAGAAAATAAAAAAATAAAGAAAAAGGAAGAAAAGAGATTTGTTATCAGTAGAATATACCAGTGATAGCCTTAAAACACTAAAAAAGAATAGTTAGTTTCAAAGAAAAGAGGACGCTAGAGTTTTTAATAGGAATAATGACACTGACGGTGTCTGAACTTTTTTAAAAATTAACAATAAAGTGTATGAACCTTTAATTATTACAAGGTAGTCATGAAACATGTAATTAACAAAAATTTAAGTCTATTTGATAGGTTAATGTTGACATGGACATATTTAGGGCCGCATAATTGCTTAGGTGGACAATTAATCTTATTCAAACAAGGCATATGACTATCACATGATTTTTTAATATTAAAAATACTCTTTTACCCTTATGCATTAGCTTACACTTTACATTCAATTAAGAAGAAACCTAAGAGAAAAAAAAGTTCAAACATCTTAAACCCTATTTCTACTAATTTAAGTTTCTTATTTACTAAATTTCTACTTTAAAAAACAATTGTTTCTTTACTCAAGTATAGATTTGTTGTATGAAATCTCAAAAACAAAATCAAATCTTGATTCATGTATGTCACCATGAAAAGGTACCCTCCTTTATGTATTTGGGTTACTTTTTAATATTATTTTTGTATTATGTTTTATTGTATAAAAGTTTAAATCTTGTTTGAACTTTTTGTTTGTTTTTCTATTTTTCAGATTCTTGTGTCATATCATTGATTTTTATTTTCTTTGATTTTGTTAAATACATGTACTGTATTGAGGTATTTTTTAGTGGCATGTTCTTTGTTCACAATAGTAATAAGTTGATTTATGTAAAATTGTAATGGAGATTGATGTTGATAATTTTTGTTTTGTCTTATTTGAAGAAACCATGAAAGAAATGTTGAGGGCTCTAAGGACTTTATGTAAACTACACTTTAGAACACCTGGTAATAGTTTAACACATAGGTTGAAGTTATTACATGAGGCATCATGTTAAGATATGGTAATATTACTAAAGGACCATTATACAATAGAGGTTTACACTAAGCATAAGGACAATAAGGGTATTGTAACTTCTAATATGGGGACATTGATGGTGCATAGCATAATATGGAGAATTTAGAGTAGAGTGGGCATGTTTTTATACCAGTAGAGCATGCCACTAATCTATTTGATCTTACTGAGCACATAAATCAAATTGAGCAAACTATAGAGCACATTGAGCATATTGACCAAGGTGGGCAAAAAAAGGATTCTATTGAAATTGCTATTGAAGATGAGCTTGACCAAGTTAATGAGAAAGATGAAGATAAGGTTTATAGTGAAAAAGTATTAGAGTATGAGTTGATAAGTAATGATGATGATGAAGAATTATAATAAGCTAGAAATGTTGTAAGGGAATTTAGGAAGAAGAAAAATGATTTTAGAAAGGGTATAGCAAATGAAGGAATTGCAACTGATGGAAATGAAGGGGATGGATCTACAGAACTAGGAACTCAGGAGAATGCACATCCAAGAAGTATTGTTAATGAGCTAGAGAAAGATGATATGTGTATTATAAGTAATAGGAACTCAATTGATTACTAGGATTCAAGTGAGGATTATAGTGCAGTTAGCATAGGTTAGTTAGATAATGATCATGTTGTGAGAAGGAAATCAAAATTTCCTTCATTTAGAGATTGATGGATTTAGTCTTACTATGAGAATGAATGGTCTAGATCAACTAAAACAAGCACTTATCAAGTATGCTATTCAGGAAAGGAGAGAGATTTAAATCATAAGGAATACAAAGGAAGAGGTAAGGGCTAAATGTGTAAAGCAATTATCCATGGATGATTTATGCTTTAAAGGACTCAATGACTTAAAGATTTATAGTAAAGACATTTAGAGATGAGCATAACTGCCCAATTACATACAAAAATATGAAGGTGACCACTAAATTGATAGTAAAAAATTATCTAAATAAATACAAGTCAATAGCATACATTGACCGACTTGAAGGAATTGATAAATGATGACTTAAAATTAAAAATGAGCTTGACTAAAGTGAGGAGGGTAAAGATAAGAGTGCTAACTTAACTGTAAGGTGATTTACAGAAGGAATTTGAATGACTTTGAGATTATTTATGTGAGATTGATAGGTCCAACCCTAGGTTTATAACCATTATAAAAAGTTGAGAGACCACTTCCTCAAGAAATGCCAATATTTCAAAGACTTTATGTTTCATTTAATTATTGTAAGAAAGGGCTATTGAATGGTTGTAAGAGGGTGTTAGGATTATATGGTTGTTTTTTGAAAGGGGGTGTAAAAGGAGAAATACTACTAGTAGTAGGAAAGAATAGGAATGATCAAATGTTCATTATAGCTTAGGTTATTATGGATAATGAGAAGAAAGCAACATAGGACTGGTTCTTACAATTACTAATAAATTATTTGGAGCTAGGGGATGGAGATGAGAGGACCATCATCATTGATCAATAAAAGGTATGGATCTTCTATATTGTTTTATTACAAGTAAATGATTTGGAGCTAAGGGATGGAGATGGATGGACAATCATCACTGATCAATAAAAGGTATGGATCTTCTATGTTATTTTATGAACATAAATTTAATCTGTTAATGAATTTTATGTTTATTATGTTAACCAGGGGCTTTTGGATTCTATTATTGATTTGCTACCATAGTCTGAACATAGGTGTTGTGCAAGGCACTTATATGCTAGCTGGAGGAAAAGGATTGATGGGAGGAAGGAACTAGAAAAACGATTCTAGCTTTATGCAAAGTCAACCAATATGCCTGAGTTTGAGCATAAAATGAAGGAGTTAAAAAGTTGTCACCTAAAGGGTTTGATGATATCCTTAACACTCATCCTCACCATTGATGTAGAGCTTACTTTAACATTGAGGTAAAGTTTGACATGGTGGATAATAACCTCATTAAAGCTTTCAATAGGAAAATAATAAAATTTATAACTAAAAATATAATTTCAACGTTGGAGAATATTAGAAAGTTAGTTATGACTAGGTTACACAATAGAGACATGACTAATAAGTGGATTGGTATGTTTAGGACTAGAATTAGAAGAAAGTTGCATGTTAGCTTGTTAAAAGTGCTCTCTGTTAAGTTATATGGAATGGGAATGATGGTTTTGAAATTATGTATAAAGGGGATGCTTGTGTTGTAGATTTGAGCAATAGGACATGCCCTAATAAAAAGTGGGATTTGAAAGGCATAACTTGTTGTCATGCCATTTGTGCCATCTTGCATCTTGATCATAATCTTGAGGATTACATAGATGATCATGATAATAAGGAAAGGTATCTACAATCTTATGTACACATGATGAAACCCATGAATAGTAGAAAATTTTTAAATAGGATAGGCAATGATCCATCCCAACCCCCTCCTTATAAACAATTCCTAGTAGACCTGCCAAGAATAAGAGAAAAAAAAAGAGGGGGGAGCAATCTAGTCAGTTTAGATTATCAAGGTGGACAAGGTAATGACATGTCAAGTGTGCTTTCAAAAGGGACATAATTAAATAACAAACAAAAAAAAAACTTGTCCAAGTTTCAAGAACATGAGCTCTCAAAATCAGGGGCAACCTTAAAGCCAACCTTTTATAGGCTCACAAGCAACTAGACTACCAAGACCAACCTTCATACATAAATCATACCTAATTCTAAATATATTTCATATATGTTGCTCTTGATCATAATATATGATAAAATTTCGGGCATATAGAGGAAAAGGCAAATCTCTCTTTTATACATGTTCACAACAACAATAACAACAAAATGCATATTTATTTATTTATTTGGTTTAGTTGATGCAATTGATTTAGGCTCAATTGATAGGAATCTACTGACATGTGATTTGGCATACTTGTGCTTCAACCTTAACTACCATTAATGATGGAATTAACATAAATGAAGTCATTGTTAATGAAAATTAAGTTGGTTCAATTAATGTAGTTGATTTTGTTGAGATTCGTATGAGAAGGCTTGACAACCTTGAAGAGGCTCAAAGAAAGATATCATATTTAAGAGGGAATGAAGGTCGAAGCAAATATATCCCAGGTCTTTATATATAGCTTGTTGTAGGATATGGTGTTTTTACAAATCCTGTAATAGGACATGTGGTTATCAATGTATGTGTTTCTTATGTTCATGTATTGGTTATTCTCTTACTCATGTGTTTTTTGTATTAATGTGTTGTTAGTCTCTTACTCAAGTGTTTTTTGTATTAATGTGTTGTTAGTCTTACTATGTTAGGTTTAATTATTTTTATAGCCAAAGACTAGTTCCCAAAGAGTTATATACAAAGAGGGCAAAAGAAGGGTGAGGAATGAACTTGAGCCATAATTTATGACTAAAAAGAAGGAGGGTTCAAGAAATGGGAAAAGCAATTTATCAAAGGTACATAATTAGAGCAATATCATTAGCTTTTTTTTCTTTGTTATATTTTAAATATTTGATTTAAGTTTGGTTGTTCTTGTTTACAATATGGTAATTCTTATGTAAAATTAGGCAAGAAGGAATCAACATAAGCTTCTAGTCCTAAGAGAAACACATCATCAACACAGACATACCATGGAAGAAAAGGGAAAATTAAGCCAAGTGCAGCAAAGATGGTTCCAGTACCACATAACCTATGATGCTAGTATCAGCTCAAGAATAAGGGTTTCATCCAACTTAAGAATTTGTTTTGCAATAGCCCCACTGAAGTCAAACTGTTTTGTACACTTTTTAAAGTTAGTTTGACAACTTATGAACAATTTGATGCTAATTAAGGCTTATGGTTGGTTATACTTTATTGTTTTTTATGGTTTAGTTGTTGTCACAATTTTATGGACAAATTAGCTATCATTGTTGATAGTTGTTGATATTTCGCCCATGTCAATTGAAAATTTACTCAGTTTTGCAAAAATGTTATTTTTCGACATTAACATATTTTATCAGTGCCAATTACTAACTATGTCAATGTTAGTTAACTTATTCATTTAATATTGCAAATGACTATCTTTAAAGCTTAATCTTTTTGCCCGTTAATATTGCACATCATAGCATATCACTTTCTTTGAAGCATTTTAACAAACATTATGTATACAATCTATTCACATTCATAACAATAGCAAAATGCCAACAATCACTTCCATTTCAATAATATGTTCACAATTACATTCATTTTTTCACACCCAAATTGATATTCTATCACCAATTACACAAACAAGAAGATTAACAACTAAGAAAAATCCTACATAGAATATAAGTTAGTCCTAAACCATCATAGCCAACAACAAAAACACCTATAATAGTCAATAAACCCTAAGCCAACAACGATACCATCCCTATTGAACCATCACGTCCACTAAATTAGCACCAGTGAAAAAATTACCCACAATCAAAGATATTTCTCCCTCCTTCACTCTTCTGCATCTCAGCTTCGACAATAGAAATCCTCTTTAACAACCTAGGAATTATTTGTCTTGCCCTATCACACATAGGAGGATCGATCCACTTGAGAAATTGACAAACTCCTCCTTTACATGACATGAACCTCCTCACTGTATTTCACTTTGTCCAAGAAGTCTTCATAACGCATCACCTACCACAGAAGCATGAAAGCACATTCAACATCCATTTTTTGTCGATTGAGAGGAAGGTAAATCATATTTTATGAGAAGAGATGTTTTACGAGTAGAGAAATAATCATTGCATTTTATGAGAAAAGATGTTTTATTAGTACAAAAAGATTGAATATAAAAGGGTTTTTTAAGATTGAAAAATGGTTAGCTATTGGTGAGGATTAACACAATTAGCCATTGTAGATAAAAAGATGGGATTGAATACAAGAGATTGAATATAAGGGTTTTTAAGTTTTTTTACTCCTCTTAGTGTAGGTGGGGAAGATGTCTGTGGTTACGTTTCCATGCCAACCACTATTCTACAACTACTTCTTGTTAACCAGCCAAAAACATTTTATTGTCAAATATTTATAGGTTTCATCACTACTTGAAATAATGCAAGGTTCATACACTTAATTGTTAATTTTTGAAAAGTTCGAAACACCATTAGTGTAATTATTCCTTTTTAATATCCTTTTTACACGTGAATTTATATAAAATTTATTTAAAAGTCATTATTATAGCCATAGTGCCACTAATATCCATCAGCTAATAGTTGCCGGCTATAAGCTGCGCCAAACATATGTTAATGTTCGTAAAGCTTAAGACAATGTCTCATCAAACAGTTCATCACCTCTCCTCTCTATTGAGAAATTGCGTTCTTCACTGTGTGATATCTTTGGCCAAGCAAACGCACGCTCAAATACTTGTAAATAACTACTTGACCAACGTTACCCTCCAAACTGATCTCCTACTAGCTTACTCAAAATACGGGGTTCTTCAAGATGCACGCAAAGTTTTCGATAAAATGAGTGAGAAAAACATGCATTCTTGGAATATTCTGCTCTTCTCTTACGTGCAGAATTCTCTTTATTCTGATGTTATTTTTGCTTTTTATAAGTTTCTAAAGAAGGGTTTTCGACCAGATCATTATACCTTGCCTCAGCTGTTC
This sequence comes from Omphalea diandra, assembly GCA_949677035.1. NCBI lineage: Eukaryota > Viridiplantae > Streptophyta > Magnoliopsida > Malpighiales > Euphorbiaceae > Omphalea > Omphalea diandra. Next base: position 13,597 of record CATIWR010094247.1, on the reverse strand, counting down.
AAGGCATCCGTAAGAGTCAGAGATTGTTATCTGGGTTGGGTGCTTCATGGTTTGGTGATTAGACTTGGTTTTGAGGGATATGTTGTCGTGGGTAGCTCTATTTTGGACTTTTATGTGAAATCTGGGGAATTGGTTGAGGCAAAGAGAGTTTTCTCTAACATGCTGTGGAAGGATAATGGTGTTTGGAATTTGATGATTTCAGGGTTTGGGAAGGCAGGTTTCTATGCTGAGGCCTTCAGTTTGACTAGGAATATGATCATGGAAGGGTTAAAGGTTGACGCTTCGATTTTTCCAAGTATTTTGAATGCTTGTGGAAGGGGAGGTTACTTGATCAGAGGAACAGAAATTCATGGGCATGTGTTAAAGAATACTTTATTTGATGCAGATGTTGCAGTTGGAAATTCGTTGATTGATATGTATGCAAGATGTGGATGCTTGAGTCATGCGGAGAAGGTGTTTCAGATGATGAAGAATTTGAATGTGGTGACTTGGACCACAATGATGTCTAGTTATGGAATTCATGGGAAAGGAGAGAAATCATTGGATCTTTTCAGGAGAATGAAGGATTGTGGGTTTAAACCCAACAATGTCACCCTAACTGCAGTTTTATCTAGTTGCAGTCACTCAGGTATAATAGATAGAGGCTGGGAGATATTCTATTCCATACATTCAGATTGTGGTTTGAAACCTAGCATAGAGCATTATGCTTGTATGGTGGATCTTTTGGGGCGTCGTGGACACCTTGACGAAGCACTTGCACTGGTACAGAATATGAAGTCAGCCGCAACAGCAAGCATCTGGGGTGCCTTGCTATCTGGTTGTGTAATGCATAAGAATGTTAACATTGGGGAAATAGCAGCTGGCCATCTCTTTCAATTGGAGCCAAGAAACTCTAGCAATTACATTGCCTTGTGTCATATTTATGAATCCTACGATATTTGGAATGGCATAACAAAAATCAGAACAAAGATGAGAGAACTAGGTTTGGCGAAAACTCCAGGTTGTAGCTGGATAACTGTTGCAGGAATGACACAGAAATTTTACCAAGGGGACAATTCTAATAGACCAGCAAAGGTGATGTGTGAAATGATAGATGAAATGATCAGGGTCCTGATGTTGACGGATGATTTGGAGCAGGAACACCAACTGTAAAAGGTGGCAAAGCACAGCCATTTATCCATTCATACCCATCCTTTAAAATTAAGATATGGTTGATTGATAGGTTAGTTGTGTTTTTAATGGGTATGAAATAGATTATAACCTATTAATACATGGATAGATATGGATTGAATAATAATACCCATATATCTAACAATTTTTTTCTTACACTAGCTTTTAACTAATAATTAGAACTAATATAAATAATAAATTACATATTTAATCAACTAACTCAAATAATGAACTATAATTATAAAGCTAATAATCTTAAATTTGTTAAAGTTTTATTATTTATTATTATTATTTTATTATTTTTATGAAATAGTAAAAAGAATATTTATTCTTTAATTTTGGAAAGGGTAATAACTAAAAATTGTTTTAACTAATAATCTAATTTAAAAATAAAAATTAAGGGAGGTTAAAGCTCTCTGTTGTCCTCTCCCTCTTTCTGCCCTTGATGGAGAATTCTATGTAATAAAAACAAAATTGTCGATTGTAAAATATAGACACGGCCGCTGTGGCAAATTGACAATTTGGACATAAGATAGAGCTCTTAGCGGGGGAAAAGAAAATAAAAGAAAGGGCTCAAAAATCACTACCTAAGATAGTAATAATGGCATGGACATTGCTCCGTATAGTGAACTACTACGGGTGCATGTGTCATGATTGGTAGAGGTGGCATTCGTGAAACTTTAATCAACGGTGCTAATTTGAAATCCTCTTCTTCTCTTGCCATTTATTCTTCCTCTTACAACTTTATTTGTGAAAAGCATCATTTTGATTATTTATTTTTTATTAAAATTAATTTGATTATTTATACAAATGAAAATTGTAATATATTAATTATATAAGTATAAATAGAGTATATTTAATTTTAAATACAAAAGATATTATATCATTATTTTAAAAATTTTATAAAAAATTCAATTATTTCGATTTTGATTTTTTAAAGTTGAACTAAACTAAATTAGCCAAAAATTTTAAATAAAAACTGATTATCTTATCTAAGTGTTGTGATGACATAAACAAAGTTAGAATGACATTAAAAGTTGAATGGAGAAGAAAACCAAAAATGATTTATGAGTTGTGATAGCTACCTTTAAGTCTCGACTACTACAAAGATCATTCTTGAAGAAATTTTTGACAGTTGGTTTCACGGTGTCCGTCGCGGTGAGTATCTTGACTCTGACAATCAAAACTCCATTAATACACTCCAACCATCCAATTAAAGGTTGCCATGTGTTAATAGAGCTATTTTACAAATTCAAGTGTCACGACCATGACACTAATGTAGAGACAGTAACAAATCTTCAAAGACCTCAAGTCTAGTTCACATTTCAAGAGTCTCGACCGTTGCTCTTATCGTGATCGCTACCTTCATATAATGACCAAGATCATTGAAACACACAATGTGGTTCCAATGAATAGTTTGATAGAGATCCAATCTGATGCTATTATGTGTACTAGTTGTTAGATACAAACAAAGATCTAGACCGTGACATGGAAAATTTGGGAACAAAACGTTAGTCGCAATCACAACATGTATCTGACAAGCATTAAATGTAGATTTGTCTAGCTTACTTTGGAAATTTGGGCATAGTTTTGTCTCTAACATCTCTTTGGTGGGAGTAACCCATAAATACTCCACCAAATGGACATAAATGCATAATAATAACATTTACTAAGGAAAAACTCTTACAAATTTATTTCTCAACTTCCTCTCTCTTCAATTACTCTTTGTTATTGAATTGTAAGAAGTTTGGTGTGAGCTTTAAACACCTTTGAAATTGGGTTTGAGAGTAAGCCAAATTGAAAACTCTTATTTAGGTTAAGTGTTAACATTAGGAAACACTAGTGAGCTTGTGTATGAGCCTTTGTAAAACACAAGGTGTAGTGTTTATTGTGATCTTTAAAACGTCATTGGACATTAGTGAAACATTCAAATGGAAGAATTGGGGAGTGAATGTAGGGTTGGTTAATACCTCAACCACTATAAAACTCGGTGTGTTTTATTCTTCTTTTACTTTTTCTAATCTTTTGCTTAACAATCTTCCTTTCAATATTTAAATTACCCATCAATTCAACCTCCCTTCTTAGTGCACAAAGGCCAACAAGTAGTAACAGAGCCAAGTCTCAAATACAACCTTAATTGAGTGAGAAAAGATCATGACACAAGAAGAAATCCATACTCACCTCAAGCCTTGCTTTGATGGAACCGACTATACTTATTGGAAGTATAAAATAGATATATGTTTGGATAGTGATATGGATTTTATGGGATATTGTAGCAAAAAAATGGAAGCCTCCAACCAAGATGGTAGATGGTAGTGAAGAACTAATTTCAAGGGAAGAATGGGTGGAAGCACATAGAAAGTCAAATGGGAACAACAAGAGGACAATGGTTATTCTCCTTAGTTCTTTATCAAGATAGGAGGTTCGTAATGTAACATTGCCTAATCGCCTATGGGATATGAAAGGTATTGGAGAACTATCAAGAAGGCATTACTTTAGTAAAATCAAGTAGGTTGGAGATGTCTGTGACGAAGTAGAAGCTCTTCGTTATGAAGGAAAATGAAAGTATCATCCACATGACAAATTGACTTCTCTCCATTGTCACAAACATGAAAAAATTTGGAAGAATTCTCGCCAACCATGAGGTAAACACTAAAGTTCTCAAATCTCATCCTCTTGAGAAGTTTGGTATTAGAGTTTATAGCATATAAGAATCCAATCTGGAGATTAGAAAGGTACAAATAGATGTTCTTATTGTCAAGCTACTCACTCAAGAGCTAGCCTTAAAAAAAGATGAAGAGGTGAAGAAAATGAGAGGGTAAAGAGACAAAAAAAAAAAAAAGAAAGAAAAGAAGTTGTTTGTTCTTAAATCCTCAAGTAAAGAAAATTGCCTCTAATGACAGTGGTGAGAATGGGAAGGAGGAAGAAGAGCTAGTCTTGTTTTTAAGAAGAACCAAGGAGCTCATTAGGAGAAGAAAAGATAAAAGAAACTTCAAAAGGACATCCCCAAACTTCAAAGAAAAGAAAAATGATGTGACTTGCTTTGAGTGTGGGAAGCAATGACACATGAAATCTTAATGTCTCAAGCTGGAGAAGAAGAAAAAGTGGGACAAGGAGAAGAAGAAGAGCTTTAAGGCTACATGGGATGATAGCTTAAGTGAGGAAGAAGAAGATGAAGAAGTCGTTAACCTATGCTCCATGGCTCAAAAGGACTCTTCCAATGAGGTAAGTACTTCTTCATATTCTTGTCATGATTATGAGGACCTAGATGATGTGGATGATGAGCTTCTTAAAGCTCTAACCTTAAGATGTGATAAATGCAAATCTCAAATTAAAATTTACAACAAAAGGTGTTCAAAACTTGAGGATAAATTTTAAAACTTAAATGATCTTATAAATAACTTGACATTTCTAATGAATAACTCGAGAAATCTTTAGAAAATCTTTTTAAATCTTTATCCTTTCTTGATTCTCCAAGAAAAGAAGATGATACTTTGAAAGGTGAAGTTATCAAGCTTAGGAATTCCATCTCAAGATTTCACAAAGAGAAAAAAGTTATGGATGCTCTCATTGTATCTCAAACACTACCCTTAGTGAGACATGGTTTAGGTTTTAATAAACCTTCTTCATCTATGTCTTCTCCTCTTACGTTCATTAGAGCATCTACACCTCATGTTAGTTTTATGCTTTAGGCCAATGCTTGTAATGAATATTTTCTTAATAATATTATGTTTGCTTTTTGTTATGCCAAAGGGAAAAATATTTGAAGAATATGTGACCCCATGGCATTAGCATTACTTTTCTACTTTGAATGATGTATTTTCAATGATACAAAACTATAACAAAATCAAAAGAAATTTTAATGTTTGTATTTTAGTATTTTTTATATCCTATAGGGGATAATGTTGTGATAATGCTTGAAGGATATGTAACCACAAGTGTTTTTGTATAAGTGGTATAGTTTGGGACAACTAACAAGTATAGAGAAGTTCCAATGGGCATTGAACAACTTTTAATGAGCATGAAGAATGTCTTAATAGGCATTGCACAAATGTTTAGACAAGCTATGTCCTTTGGAGCTCATAACAAGTGTTGTCCTTTTACAAAGGACATTGGAGAAGTGCTTTAAGATGAGCTTTGCATATTGGACCTCACCATTGGTGTTATGGTTTTGTAACAGGTGTTGATCTGACCAAACAATAGGTGTTGCATATTCGCAACATGGATTGAAAAAGTGCCTAAGATTGAGCTAAAGCTTCTGGAACTCAAAAGTGGTGTTGGCACTTCTTAACAAGTATATAAGGAGTTTCCAATAGGCACTACGAGTTCCTCAATGGCATGAAAAATAACTGTGTAATGTTTAAAAAATAAAGCACCAAGTTCATGCTTTCTAAAAAATTCACAACAGGAATTGATCATGAGCTAATAGGCATTGAAGTTGAGATCAACAGGTGTGGAAGATTGACAATGGGCATTGAAGCTATCTATTACAAGTTCAATGGGCATTGATGAGAAACAATGATTGTTGTCTCCTCTAATGATTAGTTTAAAGAATAACTATCAGACTTAACTTTAAGTACTCCAACGACTAGTTTTACATTTTTGGTATATAAAAAACATTTCTGAAGACCAAAAAAAGGTTAGAGACTTTGGTGAACCTGTGTGAACATCTTTGTGACTGTTTGTGTAAACCTTTTGGGTGTTGCTTGTATTTGGGTAGAGTGAGGATAATTTTGTTACTCTTTTGAGAGTAGGTTTTCTTAAGTACCAAAAATATATTTGTTGTCTAATTGAGAGGCACTGACACTTTTTGGATCTATCCTTACTAGTGGTTATAAGGGAAAGATTATTCTTGAGTCTATAAAAGGAAAGGTTCTTCCCTAGCTTGGAAAAGGGAAAGTTTTATTTTTTAGCTTAGAAAAAGAATAAAAAAGCCTAAGTGCAAGCTTGGGGAGTAGAGTAGGCACATTGTCAAACCACTATAAAATCTTTGTGTGGATTTGTGTATGGCCTCTGCTATTTTATGTTGTTGTATGTGTCTTTGTTTATAACCCAATTCACCCCCCTCTTTAGTTGCCTTATCTACTACTCATTCCAATACTTTTTATTAAATATCTCTTTCATTTATGGCTAAATGATAAATTTCATGAATAGTTAATTCTACCTAACGTCATCAAGTATGTCACTTGATAGTAAAACCTTTAGGTACGAAGAATTATATTCTAAAATTGTCCCTAGTCAGTCATTATTATTGGGATGATGAAAGAAAATTAGTATGCATTTGATCGATGACTATGTTTTACTGATCATGGATATGTTATATTAAGTCAAATATATGGATATATATTTAAAAAATATTATATTAGATCGATCTATTATGAGAATACTACATGGATTAATAGTCATAAGTGATTCTCATGCAATAGTATTAACTTAATCCTCTGACTTGAAAATCACCACAGATTCTAATATGATGAACTTCATGTTTTGATATAGTCCAACTTTATCTTTAACTGGATGATAATACAAACTAATATTGGACATAAAATAAATCATATAAAGGAATATGAGTGATTGAGATAGAATTTGTCCCTCATATTTTTATGAGAAATATATCTCTAGACCCCTTTGCTAAGTTAGACTGAAAAGGATTACATGACCATGCAGTAATGAATTGATAAAGGTTATCAATTTCATTTTATATCAGTATACCTAGAGATAAAGAAAGAATTGAGCTATATAAGAATGACATGATCCATGACTTATGTTCGATTGAGATATAATGTGACAAAATGGTTATAATACTATTTTGAAATAGGTTAGGTCAGATTATTGACCTTCAATTAATTTGGGTAGTCATAATATTTTACTAGATGCCACTTATGAATTGTGAGCTAAAATAGGTTTTGGGCCACTGCCAATATTATATGAACTTACTAGATCGCACATATAGAATAGGCCCAAAATAAAATTGAGTTAAAATGAAATATGATATTTAAAGATAATTAGGATAAAGAGTTATATATTTTATAATAATATTTTATAATTAAGATAATTAGAGATATATAAAATTATAAGATATCTATTTCATTTTAAAAGGGTTAAAATGAAATATGATATTATCTATATCTTTAAGATAAAGAGTTAGCATAAAATATCATAACGATTAATACACACACACACACACATACACACACATTTTAGGGTTTTTAGTATGAAAGTGGGTGTTCACGTTTTCTTCAAAAAATAAAAATGTTTTAGAGAGAAAAAACCTTATTGTTAGCACACAACTTGCATTTTAGAGAAAAACCTATTTATATGGATACTTATAGAGGGCAATCATCCTTTGGTGACTTATAGATCCGACTTTAAGCTTAAGGTAGGGTGTTACCAATGTAAACCTCTTCTTATCCTTTTAACAAATCTATCAGCTTTTCACATAAATTGATAAGATTCACATTTTTCATTTCGATTTAATCGAATCAAATGATCTTTAGTGGGATTCTTTACAAAAAAAAAAGTTTTATTTTTTTGCTACATTTTTTCTACAAATCCCAACATCTTAAACTTCTAATATTGAGGTTATTGTGAAGAAAATGCTCCTAACACTATGCCACATATGTCCAAGGGCAAAGGAAAGGCTCCCCAAGACTCAAGAGTTAAGCCTTAAAGAGCCAATCATGCAGACATGTACACAAGAAGGCATACTCAACCACACACTCATAAGAACTTCTCTTTTACCTAACACTATGCCACCTATGCCTAAAGGTAAAGGAAAGGCTTCCCAAGGTTTAATAGCTAAGCTTTAAGGAGCCAATCATGCAAACATGGACATAAAAAGGCATGCTCAATCACACACTCATAAGAACTTCTCTTCTACTCTTCATCACTCATGCACTTGCTTGCATACTTATAACCAAAGTATGAGAAGCCTCATACTCATACTAAGGTTATGCATAGGAGGACGACTTATAAGTTTAAACTCTAATACCATTATTGCATGTGGTATGAACATATCAATGTCTTTTGCTATATTAGGAAGGCATGCCTCAAATTAGAAGACCCTTATAGCCTAACCCTTAAGGATCCAAGTATGCTTGGGTACCTAAACAAAGGTAAATTATTTTTATATTATAGGAATGCTTGGAAACCACCAAAGAAGATCAATATTGGCATATGGATAGTGGGTGTTCAAATCACATGACTGAAAATAAGAAGCTAGTCCTAGCCATTAAAAAGAAGGATGGTGGCAATGTCACATTTGGAAACAATGCCAAAGGTAAGGAAATTAGCATTAGAATTATTGATAAGAAAGGTCACTCTCTTTTTGATAATGTTCTTTTAGTTAAAGTATTGAAAAATAATTTATTGAGTGTAAGTTAATTATATGACAAAGGTAATAAAGTCACCTTTGACCCCAGAGAATGTCGGGTTACCACCTTGGTGGATAAGAAGGTAGTCTTTAAGGGTGAAATGAGAGACAATACCTACCTAATTGACTTTAGATAATTTGTCTAACTAATCCTTTATGTGTTTTATTTCCATTAGCAATGAGTCTTAGCTTTGGCATAAAAGACTTGGACATGCTAGCATGGAGCTTCTACAAAATTTGTCAAAAGAAGAGCTAGTAGAAGGTCTTTCAAAGCTCAAGTTCACAAAGGACAAGACGTGTGGACCTTGTCAAATGGGGAAGCAACACCAAGCATCCTACAAGTCAAAAAATATTGCAAGTACCTCTAGGCCTCTTCAACTTATCCACATGGACCTAGTTGGATCTATTATTATGAATGCTAGTTTTGGTGAAAAAAATTATGCATTTGTCTTAGTTGATGACTATTCTAGGTTTAGTTGGGTATCCTTCCTTGCCCATAAGAGTGACATTTTTTATCCTTTCAAAAGTTTTGTTAAAAGAGTTTATAATGAGAAAAGTTACTTCATTACGTCTATTAAGAGCAACCATGGAAAATAATTTCAAAATGAATCTTTTAAAAATTATTGTTTAGAGAATAAAATTTCTCACAAATTTTTTTACTCCTAGAATACCATAACAATATGATATTGTAGAGAAAAAAAATAGAACATTTGTAAATATGTCTAGAACTATGCTTAATGAGTATTCTTTGCCAAATTACTTTTGGGCCAAAGCCATCAAGACTTCAAGTTATATTATTAATCGTGTTTCAAAAGACTCATTATAAATAACACCTTTTGTGTTATGGAAAGGAAGGAAACCCAAGCTTTTATATCTTAGAGTCTTTGGGTGTAAATGCTACATACTTAATACTAAGTATAACCTTAGAAATTTGCCTCAAAAATTTGTGAAGGTATCTTTCTTAGCTATTCCACCACTAACAAGGCCTATAAAGTGTAACAAAAAATCTATGGTGCTTAAAAAGTCTATGAATATTATATTTGATGAGTCTAGCAAACTTGATCTTAGAAAAGGTTCTTTTATTGATGATCTTGCAAGTGACTCTAAGAAATTAGAGCTTGATTCAACTCCAAAGGAAGTTGTGATTGATCTTGAGGATAATAAGCCATCATAAGAAATTGAAGAACTTCAACCTCAATAAGAGGAAAACTAAGCTTAAGGATTACTGAAGGTTAGAGATACTCTAAGAATCACCTAAAAGATCTTATCATTGGTGAGACATCCAAGGGAGTAATTACTAGAGCTCAATTACATGCTTTAGGCAATAATCTTGCTTTTATTTCTCAAATTGAGCCAAAATCAATTAATGAAGCTCTTGATGATTGTTGGCCCTTAGCACTAAGTAGGGGGGGTTAAACTGGTATGTGAAAATTAAAAATAGAAGAGTAGAAGAGAAATGAAGACACATGATTTCTAGTGGTTCGGGTATAATCGACCCTACGTCCACTCCCCAATTCTCAACAATTGGGTATTCCACTAACTATCAATGATGTTTTCAACCTCACACCAAACTTTTACCCTTATGTTTTCTAGCGCTGACACAATAACCTTTACACTTATGTTTTAGAGGCTCACACAATAACCTTTACACTTGTGTTTTTTAGGCTCACACAATAACCTCTATATAGTGTTTTAACAGGCTAACACTACAACCTTTACAAATGGTGTTTATGCTCACACCAAACAATCAATTAAAGAAGAGAAAAGATTGAGTAGCAAAATTGCAAGAGTTTGGGTTAGAAATTAATGAGTTCTCTTTCATTTACATATGTTTGGTGAGGTATTTATAGCCTCTACCTACCAAAGAGACGTTGCAATAAAACTGATATAAAATCTTCAAAGTGTGTTATACAAATTTTGCATTAAATGCTTAATAGGCTTCATTTGCAGTCACTTCTACTCTTTCGTGGTCGCAAATTATGAATTTCCATATGGGAGTAAAAAATTATTGCGAAAAATCCTATTTGTGTCTAACAGCTAGTACACGCGACAGCTTCTCATTGGTTTACCAGGAAAATATAGTCGTTGCCTTTCAACAGCTAAATAAAAGTAGCGATCGCAAATTACTTTGTGCAGGACGCGAATTCATCTGCCAGAACTTGCATTCTCCATTTCACGAATCGCGGTCGCTACGAACTCATAGCCTTCACGATATTTGTCTTCCAACAGTCACCTGAGACACTTATCATGCTCTGGTTGTGGACTTGCTGCAATATTGAGTTACTTTGAAATTCACGGTCGCGATTGAGGCATGACACACACCGTGAATTCGTTTGGCATTTTTGGACTCATTCTTTTGAGTGAATCATAGCCGAGAATGGCTCCGCGATTTTGCCTGCTTGATTTTCAACATGATTTAACATGAGTCGTGGTCACGAATCCTGGATTGCGGTCGCAATTTACATGTTACTTTGGAGTTTAACAACTCTTTCCATCTCTTCTTGAGAGATTTATCTATTTCTGTAAAATCAACACTTATTTGAAATATTAGTGATGATCAATCTCCTTTGTCAAGATCAAAAGAGGTTCTAGACTTAGGATTAACCATCCTAGTCCGACAATCTCCTCTTTTTGATTTTGACAACTTGTATTGATCCAAAGTGAAAAAATAAGTGTAGAAAAGTAAAATTGAATCATACTTAGAATTGATGATCACTTAAGATGCTTAGCAAAGATTTCTAAGTGTGAAGTTAAGTTGCTTCTTAGTTACTCCCCCTTAATTTATGCACTCACTCCCCATTAATTAGTTATCTCTCCTTTGGATAATTTTTCACTTGTATTTTATCTTATCTTATCTCTCCCCCTTTGGCAAGATAAAAAACATTAGATAAGACAAAATATAATTAAATGCAAAGTTAAGGCATAAATTATTAAGGAGTATAAGAAGAAGTATGAAGCAAAAATATGAAAGGAACAAACATTAATCATTAAAATAAAAGTAATTGCTCAACACAAAGATATGCAAACAAAAAAAAACTTTTATAGATATATCAAATGTGGGATCACAAAGTTTTCGATTACAAAATGTAAACTAAGAGAATACAAAAAGATCCCTAAACTAGAAAGTAGGAGACTCACCATCATCACTGGAAGTGTCTCCAACTTGTTCATCATTGGCACCTTCAGCTTCTTCACCATCTTCAACCTCATCATTGTCGACTTCCTTTTGAGTATCTTCAAATTCTGTAAAGTTTGGAAGATGGCAAGGTAGAACTCTGAGTTTCTCTTGGAGATCCATCATATCACTATGGAGGTGGGAGAGTAATAGAGATCATCTCTTGATCATTCGTATAAGATTATCAAGCTTGTTATTGATGGTGGAGAGAAATACTTGAGCCTTAGGCTTAGGAGGTGGAGGAGCAGAGTGAGAAACTACTTCAAGATGTAGACGCTTTTGCTTGAAAGCTTGCAAGCTCTCCATACGTTGTGCCCCAAAAGTGCCAAGAAGGTATGCGTAGGAATCTGGATGAATTGCCTTGGAGTTGATGAGGTAAGTGAGGTCCAAAAAGTTCTGAGAGGGTAGATACTTCTTGGTGAGTAGTTTCTCCTTATCCTCATCAAGGGCTCCTACAAATCAATAGATTGCAGTGACATGTGAGGGGAGCAAAAATTGACTCTTCGGCTTCATGCTCATGTGCATCAGTTGATCCACGAGATAGCGGCCGGTTTGGAGCGATTTAATCTTCACAAGATAGAAGAGGAATGCAAGATGCTTTTGTGAGACCATTTCGTTCCCATCACCTCTCACATTGACAAAAAAAGTGATGATTCGATGAAGAATCCATAAAGGTAAAGTCTTTATGTGCTTTACAAGAAAGGATCTTTGGTCGTGTCTCACTTCGATCGAAACTTCTGCCCAAAACTCTGAGTATATAACATCGAGAGCTGAAATAATAAATGTAATATGCTCACCGATTTGGAGGTTGAAGAGGGAGGACAGTTGCTCGAAGGTGATGAAGTATGGATCCCCAAAAGTGCAAAAGATAAGACTGTATTACCGAGCAGGAGATTTCGTTTTATGACTCAGTTGAACTGTGCACATGAATTCTCAAACTATCTCATCGTACCCCGGTTCATCTCTAAAAATGAATTCATTCTAGCCAAGGTTGGATAGGAATGCTCTGATTTTGTTGTGTAACCCAAGCATTTCAAGTAAAAAGGTGGAGGCTATTTTGTTAGGTAGGATGACTTTGGAGAGATTTGCCTTATATCTCTCCTTTTCTTCACGGCTCACTCCCTTCATGTAGATGAGGGAAGGAGGAGCAGAGGGTTATGCTATACTCTTGCCTTTCTCTGCTCTGGAAGATTTCTTTGGTGCCATGAAGAATTTGAGAGATTTGAGGAAGAGAAGATGTTTGGAGTAGATGTGAGAAAACCACTATTTAAGAGGGTATATATAGCCTTGAAGAGGTGTATCAACGGCTAAAAATGACTATAAAAAGATTTATGAAGGGTTGGAAATGGTTGGCCATCAAATCACATAAATGTGAGGCAGTTACTCTAATTTGCATTTGCGAATTTTCTAGTCGCGACCGCGAATTTCAAAAAATGTGAGTAACAAACAATATTTTCTCGAGAATACATGTTGTAATGGTCAGAATTTTTGAAATTAATGACCAAAATTCACAGTGGAAAGGGATTTCGCGACTGTAAATTGACATTTGACAGTCGAGTGAAATTGACTTGTAATTCGCGATCATAAAGAAAAAATAGCGACTGCGAATTATGAGTCAACAAGGATAAGAATGAAAGATTTTGAAAAAACTTGTGATCCACTAGAAATTAATAATAAAACCATCCATAACAGTCATCAATCAAACATATCACACATATCACAATTAAATATAAGATCAAACAAAAATTTTCACTTTAGAGAGCTTCCATCAAGCATTCCTAATTCTCTCTTAATGAAGTTCATCTTTTGTTCATTTAGAGGTTTAGTGAAAATATCTGCAAGTTGGTGATTAGTGTCAATGAATTCTAACACAACATCAC
>CATIWR010094246.1:0-11437 GCA_949677035.1 Omphalea diandra | reverse complement strand
CTTCTTCTTTCTTTTCTCCTTCTAATTAACTCCTTGGTCCTTTTTGAGAGTATTGCTAGCTCTTCTTCTTCACTGTCACTTTCTTCATCATTAGATGTAGTTTCCACTTTTTTTCCTTTAATAAGGATTTCAATGCCAAGGTTCTCTTCTCAAGTTTTTTAGATTTTCCTCCTTGACTCCTCATTTTCTTCATCTCCTCATCTTTCTTTAAGGCTAACTCATGAGTTAAGAGTTTGCCTATCAAGACATCTGTTTGCACCTTCCCTATTTCTGGATTGGATTCTTAAATACTACAACTCTAGCACTAAACTTCTCAAGAGGCAAAGATTTCAAAATTTTGGAGTTTACCTTATGATTTGTGAGAATCCTACCAAACTTATTCATATTGGTGATGATTACTAGGAGTATGTTGGTCATGTCAATGATGCTCTCATTCTCCTTCATCATGAACAACTCCCACTCTGTCACATACATCTCTAGCCAGCTGGATTTCACCAATGTGGCCTCTTCATGATAGTTCTCTAATGCTTTCCATATCCCATGGACTATTTGGCAGTGTTATACTCTTCCAATCTCTTCTCTTGACAACGAGCTTGGAAGAATTGCCATGGCTCTTTTGTTCTTGCCATTTGATCTTTTATGTGCTTCAACCCACTCTTCTCTTGGAATTAGTTCTTTATTTCCATCCACTACCTTGGTGGGTGGCTTCCATTCTTTGACTACAACATCCTAAAGATCCACCACATCTGTGTCAAGGTAAATTTCCATCCTATACTTCCAGTGAGTATAGTCAGCTCCATCAAAGTAGGGTTTGAGATGTGTGTGGATTCGTTCTTGTGCCATGATCTTTATTCGCCCAATGAAGGTTTGATTATGAAACCTTGCTCTGATACCACTTGTTGGCCCTTAGCACCAAGAAGGGAGGTTGAATTGGTGTGTGAAAATTAAAAATAGAAGAGTAGAAGAGAAATAAGACACGATTTATAGTGATTCGGGTATAAACGACCCTATGTCCACTCCCCAATTCTTAGTAATTAGGTATTCCACTAACTATCAATGGTGTTTTCAAGCTCACACCAAACTTTTACACTTAGGCTTTCTAAGGCTCACACGACAACCTTTACACTTGTGTTTTAGAGGCTCACACAACAACCTTTACACTTGTGTTTTTCAGGCTCACACAATAATCTCCACACTTGTGTTTTTCAGGCTCACACAACAACCTTTCTAGAGTGTTTTATCAAGCTAACACTTCAACCTTTACAAATGGTGTTTATGCTCACACTAAACAATCAATTAAAAAAGAGAAAAGATTGAGTAGCAAAATTGCAAGAGTTTGGGTTAGAAATTAATGAATTCTTTCTCATTTACATATGTTTGGTGAGGTATTTATAGCCTCTACCCACCAAAAAGACGTTGCAATAAAACTGGTGCAAAATCTTCAAAGTGTCCTAGACAGATTTTGCATTAAATGCTTGGCATGCTACATTCGTAGTCGCTACTACTCTTTCGCGGTCGCGAATTCTGAATTTCCATACGGGAGCCAAAAATTGCGGCGAAAAATCTCGTTTGTGTCTAATGGCTAGTACACGTGGCAGCTTCTCATTAGTTCACCAGGAAAATATAACCGTTGCCATTCAACTGCTAAATAAAAGTAGCGGTTGCAAATTACTTTTTACAGGATGTGACTGAGGACGCAAATTCATCTTCCAGAACTTGCATTTCCAATAGACAAATCGCGGTCGCAACCAATACATAGCCTTCGCAATTTTTATTTTTCAACGGTCACCTGGGATACTTGTCATGCTCTGGTTTGCGGACTTGCTGCCATCTTCAGTTATTTTGAAATTCGCAGTCGCGACTGAAGTGTGATACACACTGCGAATTTGTCTGAAATTTTTGGACTCCTTCATTTGAGTGAATCGCGGCTGAGAATGGCTCTGCGATTTCACCTGCCTGATTTTTAGCATGTTTTAACATGAGTCATGGTCGCGATTTACATGTTACTTTGAAGTTTATCTTCTTGAGAGATTTATCCATTTATGCAAAATCAACACTTATTTGAAATATTAGTGATGATCAATCTCCTTTGTCAAGATCAAAAGAGGTTCTAGACTTAGGATTAACCATCATAGTCCAACACCTTCCATCCTTCTTTAACACTGACTTTATGTCGGTTAACAATTCAAGGTAGTTTAACTATCTATAGGAACTTAGCATTCAATTAGTTTGCCACCTACTCTTTCACCAATTAGGCCCACTCTAGTCTTATTTGTTTAAGTTTCTACTTTATTGGCTTTATGTGCAAGTAAGTCAAAATTATATATTTAGCTATTTGCCGATTAATGTTGGACATATCCTTATGCATTCAAGTAAAAACCCTTTGGTACTTTATAAGCAACTATTCAAACTTCATTCACTCTTTGGTTATGACGTTTCTAGTAATGAATAAGATTTTTAGATTTTCTTATGTGCCAAGATTAAATACTGTGGTATGCATAAAATTAATACTAAATATACTCCTAAAATGATGCATTCCATGCACACTACCATTATGAAAGACATCACACAAGTCAGCAAACTGATCATTCATTACTTTAAACTTAGAAACAAATTCATCAACATCCTTAACAAGGCTAGAGATAAGAACCTCAAAGGTATTAGGAAATAAACGCTTTTAAGAGGAGCAACTAAAGCTTCTTTAACATCAGTCCTCTATAGATCTTTCTCTTCTTCAACATTCTTTTCATCAATTATTTTAGAAGTGACATTTGAGTCACTATTCACTTATTCAGAATTCACTTCCTTCTCATTTTTAATATTGGCCATAACAGTCACAACCTCTTTAAATTCCTACTTCATCTGATCATCTCTAAACTCAACATTCATGAACAGTTTGCATAATGTTATCCCATCCATTTCAACTTGCTCAATTTCATTTAATTGTCCCTGTATATCTCCATATTCCTCAACATCTTTGATAGAGTTTATAATCATGTTCTCAATGTTAGCCAACCCAAACCTTGAAGATTTCCCTTTAGCATAAGCATCGAGATTACTCTTCCTCTATTTTAGATCTTTATAAGGCACTTTTAGTTCAACATGGGTCGCCTACGTCCCTTTAACAAGCTTTTTTATTTCCTAGAGTTGTTGTTTTCATAGATACTACTCATGCTCTTCATCATACATCTTCCATTTGTCATTTCATGGCCAAACTATATGAAGGCCATATAAAATTGAGGTTGTCTCTTTTCCTAATCTACTTCTACCTATATAATATGTTTCCCTTTCTTCTTTTTCTTCTTTTTCTCACTTTACTCATCATAAAAGTCTTGATAATTCTATTAACTAGCTTCTACATTTCCCAACTACATCTAAAAATGCCTCTTTGAGATCATCCATGGAGTTAGCTTTTTGTTGATTCTTATCCTTTTAAGTTGCCTCTTCTTTTACCTCTATAACCACTTCTTTTTCCTTTATAAATAAATCCAATGATAGGCCTCTTAGATCTTGCACCTAATGTTTTCCTTGATACCTTAGTAAGCCCTTTCCTAATGGCCTATATAAATATATATGGAAAGTCAATCATAGTAGTAGAATTCTTCCCCAACCCCTAACTTTAATGAAAATTCATATTCTTCATAATACTTGCCACCTTTGGATCAACCCATTTATTTGTAACTCTAATAACTTAAAAATCTTTAAGATGTGGAACAACTATGTTCAACGTCGACACTATCTCCCATATTTTAGCACAGAGAGTAACAATCTCCCCCTTCTAAGGAATCTTAATCTTTGGTGTATAATAGAGGGCACACCTCCTAAAGGATGGTACTATGGTATCTACAACAACAATAAGAAAATAATTAGAATAGCTAGCACTGTAAACTCGACCAAGGCCTCCATAACCCCAATCTTCACCACAGTCTTAAAAATACTAGCAGTTGGTCTACTATTATCATTATAAGCTCATGATAGTTTGCTATGCTTTTAGATATTTTTTAGACCCCTTGAACTTATGTAACAGCTTCAAAGAGCATATGTTGACCCCAAACTCATCATCAATCACTATATATGGAGTCCACCTTCCTTTCACTCTGGCTCTAATGAATAAAGCCAAATTATTATCTTTTTCATTGGTAGCTAACTCTTCTTTAAAAAATAATCCTTCCTTTATTAGTAATCAAAGCTACCATATCCTAAGTTGTTACTTATTTAAAGATAACTAAGCTTGACAAAGCCTAAACCATTGCCCTCTTATGCTCATTGGAAGTAATGAGAGTTCTAACACACTAATGTGAGTCGACATCTTCTTTAACTACCTTAGTGTAGGATTTTTCTCCTTCTTTTTCAGCTACTAATGGTCTTTCCACCTCTTTCTCAACTCTTAAATATTTATGAGCTTCTTGGTTTAGGTAATACTTCCCACTTTTAGTCACATGATTCACTTATTTCTCTTCCCTCTCTTTGTCGCTTTCTTCCTATAATCTAATCATTCTCCCTCTCTTCACTTCCTTAGTTTGTTCATCTAAGCTCACCTAAGGATTAAGCTGCATAGGAAATAATTATGACATCTATAAAGGACACCTTTTCAAAAGTGGCCATTGCTTCATCCTCAAGAATTCTATAGTTAACCATGAAAGCTCTTTGGTTTGAGGGTGAGACGTTATGATGATTTACAAGTGGATTGTCTCTTATGCTTGGATTGTTAAAGTTAGGTGAAATGTTGTTATCAATGAGATCTTGAATCTCATGTCTCAAACAATAACAATCATCCATGTTATGTCCAGCTCTTTGATGAAATGCATAATAAACATTGGCATCATGTCCTCTCAATAAGGGATTGGGAGATGGCCTAAGTGCTAATGGCTTTAACATCCCCTCCTTTGTAAGCTTTCAATAGCCTTAGACAAAGGCATACCTAAGTTTATGAATTACCTTAATGTCCTCACTACATCTACATCAGTAGTCTTGTTTTTTTTCATCTGAACTTGGATAGCACACTGCTTCTTTCACTATACTATTTCTTTGATTCTAACTCCAACTCCTTGTCTTGTAAGTTAGCTTTTTTGAGATCTTTAAATTTACATATCAACAACCTTTTAATCTTAGTATTTATGCCTTACAATGCCCCCTTAATGGTCATTCACACTTCTTCTTTTTTCGTTATCTTGGTGGTTACCTTAGAGGCCATATTTTTTCATCTCCTTAAATAATCATTGAAACTTTTGACAATTTTCTATTTGTCTCACTCCAAATCTTGTAAGGTGACTATAAGCCTGAAACTTGGTTCTTAGAGGTCTCTCATAAATGGGATCTAATTCCCCAAGTGATGAGTTTAAGAAGGGTAAAATTGATGAAATGATAATGGTTTTAATGATATAATAATGACTAGTTATGACATAATATGAGTTAGGAAGAATGGCTAGAGATATGAAGGTGGTAGATGTTAAATCACAATGAGGAAGTAAGTGTAAGATAAGATATTTAAGTAAGCATATGTAAGAAATGATGATTAATGAACATGCATGAATAATGGAATTAGAGGTTTAATAATAAAGAATATGCTAATCTTATATATAGATGAAATTTATGTTAAAGTATATGTTAAAAAGAAATATAAATGGATGATGGAAGCTAAAGTATATGATAAGTTAGGTTCATGATCTTCAATGGTTACTAAAGTATGTAAAAGTATTTGATGTGTGATTAAATGATATTTTAATGAAGTATTTTAGATGCCTAAATTCGGTAACATAACTATCTTGGAGGAATGGAGGAAGAGTTAGATAGTTGCATAATTGTCTTGTCTTGATATTGTTTCCTATGTTTAATGTGTGCTTAATATGTGCACCTATGTTCATTTAAATGATATGATAATGATATGTTATAGTTGTATTTTAGATGTAGAGAGTTGGTATTAGAAGTGTGTTGAAGAAAGTAAGAAAAGGTTAGAAGCAAAACTTATGAAAGGTTAGAATGATCTATTTAGGCATTTTGGTCTTTGCACACCCTTTTATCTTTACCTTTTTCATAAAAATGACTCTAACTCCATTTTCCATCATTATTAATGCCTAAAATGGTGTTTGAAGTAGATTTTGGAAAAGGACAAAAGGGTGAGAGCATAATTTTATAGGTTGGAAATACCATTTTTAGTGGACTTTTTCTAAAATACTCTATATGGGCATTCTAGTTTACGCGCACCTCTTTCTTTTTATCTTCTTCTAATCACGACTCCAGTCCTATTTTGATTAGATTTTAGTAGTTCAAAACTCACCAAAACCTTTCCTCTATCCATCACTACCAAATTCATCATTGTCCCCAATGATGTAATGAATTCAAGAGAAGTAAACAAGGATTACCTTAATGGATGCAAGAAATAAAATATGCAATTAAGATAAGCATCAAGAAAAAAACTAGGAACACAAAACATAAAGCAAAAAGACATATAAAAATAATAAAAATAAAAGAAACATGGTAATTTAAAGTCATTACCTTGACCCTAATGAGTTTTCGCTTAAGTTTTACCTTGGGTTTGCGATGTCCTTCATTAGTATAGGATGAATGCAATTCGTTGGACTTAAATCCCTTAAATTAATGATGGCCCATTCTAAATGCCTCTTTCTTTTTCTTGACCTCTTTTATTTTTCTTGGTTTATGTCATTAAAGATTAGAACATATAAGGTATTTTGTTCATTAAAATATGCATGATCATAAAGATAAGGCAATGGGTATAAATGATCAAAAGACAAAAGATAAGGAGGTGTCTTTGTTACCTCATCACAAATCAATCCATTAATAAGTTATAGAGAAGATGGATTAGTATAATGAATTTCAAAAGGGAAATGATTACTTACCTTGCATTCCTTGACAATAGAATCAGCTTCATCTCTTACCATTTTGGATTGTTCAAGCTCTAAACTTCCTCCTTTTTCATGACATACTTCATGCACAAGCTCTTATTTTTCATCAATGCTCAAGAATATCTCCTTCTCCACTGGTAGTTTTCTTTATGGTTTTCCTTCCTTAGTGAGGTGTTTCTTCTTTTTATACTTCTATAATCTTGAAGGGAAGGGTATAGGAGGCACATAACGATCGATTTCCTCCTTTGGATTATCTTCCTCGACGAACTCTTTATTCTCCTTATACTTCTTTAAGAGGTACATATGGCTTAGGAGGCACATAAGGATTGACTTCCTCATTTAGATTGTCTTCCTTGATTAGCTTTTTGTTTTTGCCTTTGTCATTCTTGGTTCCTTCCTCCTATTTCATTTTTAAATTAATCTCCTCACCACTCCTTAATGTAATCTCCTTAACTTATTCCATAAGATTGGATTTAAAGGTACTAAGTAAAGTCCCATGAGATATAAAGTTTAAATCATTATCCATTGGTCCCAATTGAATCTCAAGGTTATGGAAAGAAGAATAGTTCTTTGGCTTTGCATCTAAGCTTTTTATCTTCTCATCTTGGTTTTCTAACCTAGCATCAGTCTTGGTGATGAATTTCACCAATAGGATTTCTAGGTTGGACTTTTCCTCTTAGGCTTAGTAGATTGGTGATTGATGAAAAATTGGAGGACTTATCATCTCATCTTATTGTGTTAACGCAATTTTATTTTTTGTGATGAATTTCTCTAATAGGATTTCTAGGTTAGACTTTTTCTCTTAGGGTTGAAAGGTCGATGGCTCATGAAAAATATAAGGGGAGCCTGAAGATTGGGGTTCAAATAATTGTCATTTGACCAAGAAAAGTTAGGGCAGTCTTTTCAAACAAAGTTATAGGTATTATAATAAGGATCATAGGTTTGGTGATTGAAATTTCCCATATATGTGTAAAAGAATTCCCCATTTGACAAGTTATACCTCTATGACTAATCTCCCCATACAATTCACATACCACTTGTCCTTGTATGAAAAGATTCCCCATAAGCCATGTTATGCTTTTATGGCCAACGTTCCCAACAAATTCATATACCACATGTGAAAAAAAAAGAAATCACATTATAAGTCATGGAATTTAATTGCTTAGAAAGGATAGATAACTGAGCTTGTAAATACCTAAGCGCATACATGTCATAAAGTTCTAATTAATTTAAAAAATTAAAATAAAATTCTAGATTAATATAGAAAGAATTGCTCAATATTAATGTCATGGATCCTCAACAATAATGCCAAAAACTTGATGACGGGTTAGTGTTATATAAATAACCCTTTGAGCTGCAAACACATAACTCATTAAGTAATAAAAGTGTACAAGAGTTTGTTCCCATGAAGATTGTGCAATAAGTACTCAACTTTATATTCCTAGTACTATCTAGAAAACCTATTTGAAAGATGGTTTAAACTAAGAAGTAAAACTAAATAAACTATAAACAAAGTCTTTGTAAAGAAAACAATTAATAGAATAAGTTAACTTAGGGTTCAAATTCACTTATTAACTACTTATGGTTTCTAATCTTTCATTTAATTGATTCATTTATCTAGTGTTACTATTAGATCATTTAGATGATTAATTTATCTCTCAAGAATCAATTAACATAGAATAACTTGTTAAACTAAAAGTCTCTCAAAAAATAGTTAAATATCATGTTATTATCAAACAATCTAAGATCTAAGTGATAGCAATAAACTATTAAGGTCTCTCAACACATGAAAGATTAAGGGAATCATTAAAGGTCCATTTCATGAAAATCATCTCTTGATAGTCTGTTCATAAAACATAATATGATTAAGGGCCCTTTAATCAATAATAATAAGCACATAATGATGAATAAAATCAAAAGAACTTAAATTAGAAAATCATAAGAGTTAAACAAGATCCATCTACAACCCTAACTTAAAGATAGTTAGCTCTTAATAGAAGAAAGAGAAGATGAAATAATCAAACTAATGATATTGAAAGTGATGGACTTCAATTCTATAAGCTATTAGATTATTGTCCTCCTCCTCCTCTTTATTCCTAAACCTTTGCTTGACTGATTTCTTTGTTTTTTTTTTAATGTTTATTTGATGTTGTAGATGGGTTATTAATGCCCTTATTCATAGGGTTTTACCACCTTAAATAGTGCTCTTGAGGTGTTAACTAAGTAGAAGCTTAGGGGATTGAAAAAGAAAGAGTTTATAAGGCTTTGAAAATCTTATTTTTAGGTTTCTAAGTGCACATGATTATGCTTCAAAGGCATACAGTCATGTGTTGAGGTGCACGACCATGTGTTGAGGGTGTGTATTTGAATACATTCTACCCAATTTTGATTTTTAAGCATATGGCCATGCAAACATTTCATCAATTTTTTACCCCAAAGATGGTCGAATTAGCTCAAGTTTAAAACATAAAAGTTTTATCCATGTGTCTCAGCTTTCTAATGACTTTTAAATAATTTCATTTGGAGCTTTTGTAATGGGATATATGCTCAAAATACTGAATAGTACTCAAAACCAAAACTTAGGTAGCCCTCTCTTGCTCTTTGACAATTTTTCTCCCTTTTAACCCTAAAAAAACTTAAATTTACTTCGTTTAATCCCTTTCATATGAAAAATCATCAATATTTAGAAGGAATTATATATGAAATATATGTAAATTATGCACTAAGCACAAATCAAGTAAGAAGAATCAAGTTTGCTCATCCATTTTCTTCCATCTTTCAAGCAAGTTAATGACTTTTTCCTTCCTATCAAGTAAGTTATAATATGCCATATTTATTGTATATTTGTTCTATGTTTGAATAAGTGTGTTTATTGTGTTTTTGAGCTTGGTGATGTTGGAAGAGATGAAGTTTGGTGCTACTTTGACAAGAAAAATGTTGTTCTCTTCAAAATGAGTCATAGAAGTGCTTGAAGTGTATGAGTTGTTTCTTTTAATTTTTGATGATTAATAATTAACTAGCTACTAATTATTGTTATTATATTAATGTTTAAGAAAGGAATTGAGCTTAATTGGTGTTTTACACCTTGGTTGAAAAAAGGCTATATTGATGCACTATATTAAAGCTTTGAAAGGAGTTGATGTATATGGATCAATTTCATAAAGTGTTCATGATTATTGAGCTTATATGTAACATCCTCAACCTAAATCATATGCATTTTAATTATGTTATATTTGAATATATGTATTGGATAAATAATTGTTTAGACATTTAAATTGGAGAAACACAACGATGACGCTTGCACCATTACATTTGGGACACTTGAACATATATGTGATGTTTGTATGGTTGCATGGCAAATTATCTTATGTTGTGTGCATGTTATAGTATCATAAATAATGGTATTTTAGAGCTTGTTTAAAAGTATAAGGAGCATCTAGAGATTAGGAGATGGATAGAGGTGCTTAAGGAGTGAAGAAGAGGGATTAAAAGAGGAAAAGTAAACTTCCAACTAATAGAAATGAAACACCATAATTTTATCTTATTGTAATAGACTTACAAGTGTAATTTAACCCTTTAGGATCAAAATTGAGGGGTTAGACATGAGGTACAACAAAAGAAAGAGAGAGCTAAGGAAGAAGAAGAAGAAGAAGAAGAAGAGTGAGCTGCCTAGGAAAGAATCCTAAGGTTTTCTAATTCTGGGACATTAGGTAAGTTAATTTATCTTCTTTTAACATGAAATTAGCCCCTCATGACATGTTAATCATGCATGGTTAGTGAGAATTATGGATTATTTAAGATAGAACTATTGGATGAAAGTTGAAATTCAAGAGAACAATAGTTGATTGTATTGATTTTATTGTTAGAGTAGAATTTTGTACCTACGATTTCATAAACCTAGAAGAGGAATAAGGGAGAGTGCGAAACATGAAAGTTGTAGCTTTATGTCTCATATAAATGCATATGAAACAATTTTGCTTGATTTTGTGTGAGAGGAGATATAGCTCCTTCATTAGGGTTGGTGCATAACCAACTAAAATGACCTTAGTCTTTCTGTTTTCTTATATTTTGATGGCCTTATCTTATGATTTTGACAAAGTTCAAAACATGAAATTTATAGGTCCATATTCGTATGAATAGTTGTAAATCAGTTTTGATTTGTGGTGTGGAAAGAGATATGGCTCATTGATTGGGACTGACCCTGTACCCGGATGAAACCTCACTTTTCTTTTAATTTTGTTTTCCAAGAATTTGATAGCCATAGATTTAGAATTTGATGATGGTCTAAACTTTAAAATTGTATATTTATGTTTAATCTACATACCTGTAAAATAGTTTTGCCAAATGCAACATGGTTGTTGAGATATTGTCCCTTCATCATGACTATTTGTCAACATATTACAAACCTACTCACCCTAAGATTTGGTCCTTTATTTTAGTGACTTTATAGATTGAATTAGACAATGAGTAAACATGAAAAATGTTCATTTATATGTTTTGTAACTGATGGTAGATTATTATTGCAACTGGATTTGTACATTTTGAGTTATACCCAAGAATGTAAGACCTACTCA
>CATIWR010094216.1:0-22757 GCA_949677035.1 Omphalea diandra | reverse complement strand
TGTTTCATACAAATTTATATGAGACATAAAGCTACAACTTTTATATTTTGTACTTTCCCCAATTCCTCTTCTAGGGTTACAAAATTGTGGGTGCAAAATTCTGCTCTAACAGCAAAATCAACAGAATCAGCTCTTGTTCTTTTAGATTACAACTTTCATCCAAGAGCTCTACTTCAATTACTCCATAATTTTCACTAACCATGCATGATTAACATGTTATTAGAGGTTAATTCCAGTTGAGAAGAAGATAAATTTATTTACCTATTGTCCCAGAATTGGAAAACTTTAGGCAGCTCACTCTTCTCCCTTTATTCTTCTTCTTCTTCTTCTTCTTCTTCTTCCTTCTTTCCTTTGCTCTCTCTTTGTTTCTGGTATAACCCACGATTTTCTCCTCAAAATCTGACCCTAATTATCAGATTTAAACTTATTATAATAATATAAACTCATGGTGTTTCATTTCCATTGGTTGGAAGGTCACTTTTCCTCTTTTAGTCCCTCTTCTTCACTCCTTAAGCACTTCCATCCATCCCCTAATTTCTAGATGCTCCTTATACTTTTAATTAAGCTCTAAAACACCATTATTTATGATGCTATAATAAGCACACAATATGAAATAATTTGTCATATAATTATGTAAACACTGCATATATGTTCAAGCATTCCAAATGCAACGGTGCAATTGTCATTGTCGTGTTTTTACAATTCACATGTCTAAATGATTATTTATCATGTGCATATGTTCATGTGAGATTTCATATCATTTATGCAATGAATATATTCATGTGATAATGCCAATTAATAGGGATTGGGATGTTACAACAGAAGTTGTCCTTTATTATAATACGTGTTGGATAACTCAAATACATGAGCTATGCACATTGAACTTAGCAATGGGTGTTGTTCTTAATCTTACAACAAGCATTGCATTTTTGCAACAAGTGTTGGACCAAGTGACTTAAAATTGAGTAAAACTGTC
The DNA here is from genome assembly GCA_949677035.1 of Omphalea diandra. Classification (NCBI taxonomy): domain Eukaryota; kingdom Viridiplantae; phylum Streptophyta; class Magnoliopsida; order Malpighiales; family Euphorbiaceae; genus Omphalea; species Omphalea diandra. The sequence continues at coordinate 21,781 of CATIWR010094216.1, read as the reverse complement.
AAAATCTCAAAATGAGCATTAGATCTCACAAATTGGTTAGAAAAGCTCCTTACATAAAGCTAAAGTTTTTGGACCCTCCAACAAGGCATGGTCCATAATGCAATAGGCATTTAAGATGTCCAACAAACATTGAATATTCACTAACAGCCTTGAAGTACTATTGAAGATCTTGAAAAACAATGCATCGAGTTCACATCTTCTAAATTTTATAATGGGCATTGTTCATACTTTAATGGAGATTGATATTGAAGCCCAATAGGCATTGAGAATATCCAACAATCATTGAAGTTAGTTGAATAAACAAATGATAAGTCAAAGGAGGAGCATTGAGACAAACTTCTCTCTAATAGCAAGTCCCAACATTGGTACCAATGATCAATAATTTTGTATATTGCTTGACAACCACCTATTTTCATGAAATCAATTGTGGTTAATGACTTAACAATAGGCGTAAAGAATTCCCAACAAGTCTTGACTATCTTCAACTATAATAAAAAGTGACAACTTTCTTTTTAATGGCTAGTTCTTTATTTCAACTAATAAAAGGACCCATTCTTAACTGAAACAATTAGAGAATTGTTCCATTAAGTGAGTATTCTATTGTGAAAGCTTTTTTCAAATCAAAAGGGTGAACCAAGAGTGATCTAACAATCAAAAGAAGTTCATTGTTTAAAGTTGGCAAGTGTTATCTTCAAAATAAAGTTTAATGAACAAGCTTTTCAAATATTCTCTCAATACTTTTAACCAGATTAAGCATACTTTGTGACCATACTTTAAAGTGATTTATTGCTTGAATTAAAGAGTTACCATTATCATTAAGATTGTATTTTGTTTGTAGAAACCCATGGTTAGGAGATCTTAAAAACCATACCTTATGAAAGATTTAAGGTAGTACCTGGAAACTACTTTGGGATAAGGTTTTAGTAACACCCGTAAGTCTACTTGTAATAGCTTGGTAGTGCTCGAAAACTATTATTGTAAAGGTTGTTGATAGCACCTTCATCTATTTAGATAATAAAAACTTTAGTGGAAATACTAGAGCAGAGGATATAGGTAAGTTATATAAAACCTCAATAAATCTTGTGTCTTGATTCTTTATATGTTTTCGCAGTTAGTTTTTATTTTTAATTACTTGTCATTGCCTTATTCAACCACCTTCTAAGGCACTAAGGAATAAAAACATCAAATTCATAAGCATCACAAACATTAATTTGTGAAAAAAAGAAAAAAATTTAGAAAAAGAAATTAATTACAACAATTTATAAAAATTCAAAACATTTATGAAGTCAATCCATAAACAAACCAAAATTTACAAAGTTTAGCAAGATTTAGTAAAACTACGATAAAATTCAAAAAGAAATTTGCCAAGTTCAATAGGTAGGTATTCTAATTTTCCAAAAGTATTTTATAAATTGAGATTGTAAAAACTGATAGTGTCAAGAGAAAACAAAAAAAGATGGAGACAAAAAGAAATACAATAAAATATAAGGAACAGAAACAAAGAACCTACCATGCTACGAGTATCGTGGACCAACTACAAGTAGATGTTATATACAACACGTTCATCCTTACTCACTCGATTTGGGCATGTCTTATAGAGGATGTGCATGAGGGGCAACACCAAATCAAAACCTTGACCTGTGATCAAAATCACTAACTCATCAAAGGGGAGGTTGTCTCCTTTTGGAAAGTTTATTAAAGCATTATGGAAATCAACCATTGGAGCATTAAAGTGAGCTATTGTGAATCCAAGGTCAGGGGAGCCTAAAAAGTCCAAGTTCTAAGAGTTTTATAGAAAATGATAAGAATAAAGGTTAGGGTTAGTTAAATTGTTTATACAAAGTGGGTTGTTCATACAAATTGTACAAATAACTAATGCCTCTCTACACTTTTAAAATATGGGTACCCCTATGTGTTATTGAATTAAAGGTTTGTAAAGACAAGCTTTTGTCTATATAAACCACTAAATTACATCAACAAAGAGGTGGAAGGGAAATAAGAAGAAAAAGAGACCCTCAAACCCCCTTCAGCGAAACTCATCAAAATACCCCTATTATAGAAAAATCACAAAAAACCAAAAGATCCTAACTTAAATACCAGACATCTATTCAAATACTAAAACCACCCCTATAACACACAAATCCTCTTTAATGGATGCCAAAGGTCTACAAAACTATCATTTCATGATAAAATGATGGTCAAAACACAAGATCCTCCTCAACATATGCTATAAGAGTTGTTAAATTATCATTTATTATTAACATGGCTACTAAAACATATAATCATCCCTAATGGGTACCAAAAAGGTTGTTGAACTAATATTTTATACCAAAATGATTGTTAGAGTATGAAACAATTTGCAGTATCTACTAGAAAGTTGTTAAACATTTTTTTTGCTATAATGGCTAGTGAAACCTTAACCTCAATCATTAAAACCTACTAAAAAGCTCCCATAGAAGTTAGATACCTACTAGAAAGCAGTTAAGACATATAATACCTACTTAAGAGCTATTGAAAGTGAATATTTCATACTGGTACTTATTAGAAAGCCATCAGAGGACTTAGTACCTGCTAAAAAGTTGTTAAGACATTTAAGAACTTTATTACCTGCTTGAGGAGCTGCTAAGGATATGTATCATTTATAGTGTTTACATTTATGTTTTACTATGTCTTTTTCAATGATCATTTCTTAAATGTCATTTTTAAAGCCTCACAAAGTAAGGGGTAATCTACGAGCATTAGATTTTAGGCCATAGGTTTTAAGCCAAATAATGAGAAACTTGAAAAAAGCAAAGTTTATGAGGGAAACATTATAAAAAGAAAGGAGTAAAGCTTGGGTGAAACCTTGAATCAAATCCAAACTAAACCCAACCTTTAAACTAAACTAAACCCTAACCAAAAAAGATGGCCTTTAGTAGACTATGCAACCAACCAACATGTTTGTACAACAAACTTTTAAACCCTAACGAAGAGAAAGTTCTCAAATAATTGACCTTTGACTTTTAAATGGTTATATAACTAATCTTTACTTTATACAACTAACTTATTGGTTGTACAAAACACCTGAAAACCCTAATCCTTAAAAGATTTCTTGGTCCTATCTAATGGAGGTTGAGAACTGAGTATAACCTAAGTCATTTGGCTTAGGTGCACCCTTCTCACCTCTATAAATACCTCATATTGACATAGGAGTGGGAGAGGCTTGATTTCCTTAATAAAAATCTACCAAATTTTCATATTGAACCTTAAAACCTCTTATTTACTAAAAAATTCAAACACCTAACTCATAAACAAAAGATTCAAGGTATAAATAAAACCTTTTGTGACAAAAATTTGCATTTTTCTTTAACATTTAGAGGATAAATTGTCATCTTAATTGCCTTTGAGGGAAAGGCACATTAAAAAAAAGTATCCAAGACCCAAATCCCTACTTTCCCTTTTTTGCTTTTTTGTTTCTATTTATTTTACATAAAGTTGCAATCCCAAAAGATTGTACAAACCATTAGTTGATCTATGTAAACCATTTTAATTGAGGAAACATAAGCTTTCACTTCCTCTTATTCATCTATTTTCTCATATTTGTAAATAAGGAATTCTTATGAGCTCTAATAATAGAATTGGTGCATCTATTAGACTAGGTTGGTTAAACCTATGTTAGAATTATCTTTCCCCATGTGCATTGTATATTCTATTTTGTATGTGTTTTGGCAATGATTTAAAAGGGGATTTGTGATCCCAATGACCTTATGAGCCATAATTTCTTATTATTTATTATGTACGCAAATTGTTTGCTATATTCTAATCGCCATCACCATGGAGGGATGACTAGTTATTTACCTTGTTCACCCCTTCCATCCTCTTTTTCCTGATATAGTTATTTAATTTGAGTTTGGAAGAAAGATTCATTATTTTATGACCTCTATTATGTTTAATAAATAACATGCAATCTTTTGAGCTTTTGTGTGTATATCTTGAACTTTTTAACATCTTAGCCACTCAACAGGTTAATGGTGTTCTTATGCATACTTTAACTTTTTAATAGCATTATGGAGGATGGTTCAATCACCCAAAGATCCCAATTTTTAAGGTTTTACCCAAGGCCTTTATCTATCCTCTAAGTGCATTTGCATGTCATATTAATTTTATGTTTTATTATTCATGCTCATGTGTTCAAGCATTATATGTTATGTTACTATTTTTATATTCATATGATGTTGGGATTGTGTTAGTCTTAGACTTAGAGCTTGATTAGGTTCCATTGACTCAGAGGAGTTTGGTGAGATCCTTTACTTAGGTGCATTTCCTTATGCATTATTTTATTGTTTTATCTTCTTGATGACCTCTAACTTATTTTCTTCTTTGTGTGTTGATGGTTATATGTGTGCATGCTAATTTTGATTATGCATAGTTAAGATTGTTGACTATACATGCTCTTTCTTTAATTACTTAGATTTATCCCACCTAAGAGAATGGTTGTAATGTCCTTCATGATATGTTTGATTGAAATGCACTAGAAACATGCTTAGAGGTGATAACCAAATTAATTAATAATAAAGCTAAAATGGTAAAATGTGAATGAAAGATGCTCAAAGATTTGATCCCCAAATTATAGTGATTTGGTGGTGCCTAACCTTTTCTCCAAGATGTATGCAATTCTTAAACCTAATCTCTGATGGGGTAAAGATGGATTAGGCCTTCTAAATGACTTTGGTAGTCTTAGAATTTATCCTTGTCTAGATTCACATCCTATATAATTACGCCACCAAAGGTCCCCATCAACCACAACCTTGAAAATAGGGCTTCTATCTTATGTGAGGCATTAAGGATCTCCCATTGATCTAAGTTATGTGCCATGTTACCAAAGTATGACTCCCCATCTTCTTATCCTTCAATGATTGATAAAAGGTACAAGTCATAAGTAAGATTCTACTAGTTTGAGTGCAACCCTAAAATTTGATGTGCTTATAGTAGTGACTCCATTGCGGAATCAAAATGGACTTCACGATCAATCTCTGGTTTATATTTCATCATTTTTATCTTTGCCATTGAATCCATTACATTTATTTGGTCTCCACACTTCACGACATGCACTAAGTCTACCTTTAAAACAAATTGATGGATTCTCCAAACTTGAAACTTGAGATCTATTTTAGCTTAGGAGATAGGTAGGTGGATTCATTACTCATAAGCCAAATACCTTAAAGTGTATCAGATAAGGGGTTTGCAATAACTGGATCGCAAACTTATGGAAGCCAACAACTATAACAACCATTTTAACCATTAGGCGTATATAGGAGCTAATAGCACCAAGGAATAAGACACCTTATTGTTTGCATTTCTTTTTCTAAAGAAGGGTTGATGTCACTGAAGAACATAACTAGATAGCCCCTATGTAAGTCCAATGTTACCCTACGTCCTTTTGATGTGAATATCATTTATGTAAATTTAATGTTATCTCACTCCCCTTTGATGTAATTATCCTACTTTTATATTCCTCACACCTAGCCATGAAAATACTTTTACTTCTTATGTAAAAACCTATGTACATCCCTTGCCTCCTCTATTAAAGAGATTTTGCATTCACTTGTATATCTCATTGATTAATGTAAAAAGTTTTCTTTTACGTTCCTTATTTTAGTTTCAATGTACATATGTTCTTTTGAGACTTTAACCATACTTAGTTTGACGTGACCATGAATATTCTCTATCTCATGATAATTGAAGAATAAGACTCCACTTAGGAAAGAGCCTTTAGACCTCACTTATGAGAGGAATAAGGTTGAAAGGATCTTTTGCAATAACGTGTGCATTTCATGCACATGTATTACTTATCTTATTCATGCACCATGCTAATAACCCTTGTTGTGTAGCCATTATAGCTCTATCCAAACCATCATAGATGAGAAGGGGCAATTGACTAGCCAGGAAGTGTAAGACACCTACCCAATCTAAAAACTGAAACTAATCATGAAGCCAATTGTACCGCTCGAGATCATATAAAGGATAAGGGTTGACCTTTGTCATACTTTAGAGGAAAGGATCATTAAGGAAGTGAATAAATGCCTCAATGAGATTTTGAAATAGAATGATGCATCTGCTAGTAGGACTAAGCAGGGGAAAACACCTATAGAAGCACCCCTTACTATGGTGATCAAAGATGATTTATTTAAGATAAAGGAGTATCATGAAAGCAAGTTGGCGAAAGAGGTAGGGAGCACTACTGCAACTCCTAATAAGCCAATGGAAAGTGAGAAAGAAAGTGTTTGATTTGATGATCTTACCAAAGATACTCAACACTAAGGATTTAAACAGAGGAATTTATATTGAAGTGCTATTTGCTCACCATCCTAAGAAGCTTCTGGCTAAGTTTTGAATGCCCATGCTCCCAAATATCATAGGAACTCATAATGTAAATAATCACATTTGATTGTATGTAGTAGTCATAAAGGCATTCAAGGTATAGATAGATATTATGCTAGAACTTTTTAAGTTATCATTGAAAGGGTATATGAAAACTTGGTGCTTCAATCAATAAAGGATAATCAAAAAATATTATAAAGAACTAACATAAGCTTTTGAGAAACATTATGCTTATAATTCAGATTTAAAAGTCACTCTGTAAGATCTAGTATTACTGAGATAAAAGTTAGGAGAAGGTTTCAATAACTATACAATGAGGTGGAAGAAGATAGCATTTGAGGCAACCATCAGACCAACTAAGAGAGAGTAAGTCCAAATGATTGTTAGGGAGCTTTACCTAGTATAAACACTAGAATTAAAGGGATGTTGGTGTGTAATTTCGAATATCTCATAAAGGCTAGTCTGTAGGCTAAAGATTTAGAGTCCAAATCAAAGAGGCAATATGGTGAAAGAAGAAGCACACCATCTAAAAATTAGTGATAGGGGAGCAAAACAACTGACATGAATGCAGTAAGAACCTTGAGGCAGTTCACCTATTTGGGTATGCCTTTATCTAAGGCATTTAAGAGATTACAAAAAAAGGGAGTGTTAAAGCCATTGGCACTGCGACTACCACTTACTCCCTTACTGAGAGGATAATATGTAAATGCTTATTGTGCCTTCCACTAAGGAGATGGTATAAAACAAATGATTGTTACAAACTGAAGCATGAGATTCAAGACCTTATCGATAATAAAACCATTATGCCACTTAGCTTTGAAAGATAGGTGATAAAGGAAGACCCATTCCCAAACTATTGTCATTTTCCACTATCGAACTCATAACTTTCATTATGGATTTTGGGATTATTGAGGAGGCTGTAACGACCACCTTTAAGGAGGTGACCCCTATGAAGGTTGTAGTTATTGCTTGCACCATCAATAAATAGGATAGCTCAAACGAGGAAACTTAAAAGAAAGGGAATAATTAAGTTATAGGAAGAATGTGACAAAGTGAAGGCAGAGGAATAGGTAAAACATGTAACTTAGAGTGGAAATTATTCTATATATAAGAAGGTCTCCAAAGAGCCTAAAGTTGATAAAGAGGCATATAGGTCCATGGTGAAAGAGAAAGAAAAGGATATGCTGACTCAGTTCAACATGTGGAAATTGCTCATCATCTATCAAGAATAATAAAAGGCGATGGTTGAAGCTTTATTGAGTTTGATTATCTCTAAAGATGTTATACCGAACAACATGGTTGCCTTAGTTACTAATAAGGGGAAGATTACTTTTTTTATGAAGATTTTCCATCTATGGGAAGGGACTATAATCTACCATTGTTCATTTTAGATAAGGTAAAAGGGAGGTGAATTCCATGCGTAATGATTGATGATAGGTGTAAGATCAATATCTGCCTTTAAAACTGCTGTATAAGTTTAGGGTGTCAAAAAAAGATTTAGAATTATCAAACAATATTATCTGAGCTTATGATGATAGTAGAAGGCTAACAACCAGTATGGTCAAAACCATGGTGAAGACTAGGATTATGGAGACAATGATGGAATTTATTCAACTATAAATTCCCATTAGCTTTTCAATGTTGTTAGGAAGTTGTGGTTTCATCCCTTAGGTGGCGTGACATCTATAGTACATCAAAAGGTTGAAATCCCTATAAGGGTGAGGTAGTGAGTATTTATGTAGAAGTTAGGGAGATTGTGTCAACACTGAGTAAAGTTATCCTACATCATAGAAGTTTTTAGGTATTTATGTTTGCATATAGCTGGGTGGATCTAAAAGTGATAGGCATCATGTAAAATATGAACTTTCTCCCAAGGCCAGAATTAGGAGAGAACTTTATAGGTGTGCCAAAATTTCCAAAAATCCCTGCTCAAACCACTCAAAGAGGATTAGGTTATCGTAGGAATGGTTGAAGGTTATAAAAGAATTTTGCTTCGTCCTTATTTGGTTTCTTCATGAAAGAATGAGAGATGGTTAGAGTGGTCGAAAAGAGATTGCTAAGAAGGATAAGAAACATGTAAAAGATGATCTATGTGTGATATTTATAAAATATTATTTGATATATAAGTTAGGGAAGTAGGATATCTAAATAAATGAGATTTTAATGATGAGGAGAGTGAAATGAATAAGAAACAAAAGATAGGAAAATTGGTTATAAAGGCAATGAAATATCATAATAAAGGGTAGTCTATAGTTTGGTATGGCTTTCATACCACTTGGCTATGGAATGACAAATAAAAGATATCTGATGAAGAGTACCAATAATATCTAGTGAATATGTAATTTTATGCAATAAATGAAGATCTTATGAATAAGTAGTCCAAAATGTTAAATCAAAATGCACTATTTGTGGATTCGAAAATGGGGGTTTACTGGTAAATTTAGTAAAGGGACATACACAAAAATGACATTGGCATACGTTAAGGATATGATTGCGAGTTCCATCGAAGATGTAGTTAATAGTGATGAAACACAAGGTCATACATCATAAGTTGAGTAGACTTAGTTAGATGGGTTGGCATTTTGGGAAAGCATTATGGAAGTTGAGTTAGGAGACAATAAGATGAAGCATTATTTTGAGGAAGTGATGAAGGCCATGACAAATACGGAAATTGAGAATTAAAAGAGCTATAAATAGGTTTGTGACCTAATTGCTGCTCTTAGGTTAACTAATGAGAAAAATATTAAATAAAAAAATATGACCAATATTAAATGGACTCCTACCAATCCACTAGAAAAAGCCTATTATCCTGATGTCTATGATATTCTTATCTTTAGTCTCTTTGAGGATGATGTCGTACTACTTTATAAGTTTAAGATAATGAATGATGAGTTTACTTGTGTGATGTGTTTCTTGATGGTAGTGTGTATAACATGCATCATTTCATAAGCATATTTAATATTAATTATATGCATACCACTGTATTTAATCTTGGTACACAAAAAAAAAATCCAAAATCTTGCTTTTTGCCAATAATGTCACACTCGAAGAGAAGGACGTATTAGAGGATATCTGCATGGACATATGAGGAAATGTCAGGGGTTGATTGATACATAGGTGAACATAAGATTCCAACATACATACACATTAAACCAACAAATTATAAGCTTAGAAGGATGAGATCGAAATGGGCTCAATTGTTGAAGGAGAATGTGAGAAAGTAGTTAATTGCTAATTTCCATAAGATTGTTGACTACGCTAAATGGTTGGCTAACGTAGTACTAGTGCTAAATGAGTATGAGAAAGGGAAAATGTGTATGGATTATAGAGATTTGAATAAGGCATGGGCCAAAGATGACTTTCATTTATGCATAATGATATGTTGGTAGATAGTGCTATAATTTATGTTATTTACTCGTTCATTGATGGGTTTTCAAGAGGTAATCAGATCCTCATGGCAATAGTGGATAAGTTAAAAATAGCTTCCATCATAAAGTGGGGTATAGATTGTTGCAAAATGCTATCGTTTGGATGAAAAACATAGGGCCACTTATTAGCAGATGTCGATCTTTTAATGCATGACTTGATTCATAAAAAAGCGGGGGTATACATAGACAACATGATAGTGAAGTATAAGGCATAGGAATGGCACTTCAAGGCCTGAGAGTACTTTTTGAAGAGGGTTGACTAGTATAACCTGAGGTTAAACCCTAAGAAGTGTGTGTTCAGGGTTAAATCCAATAAACTATTATTACATATAGTGACAGAGAAGTGTATTGGGTAAATTTGGATAAGGTAAAGGCCATTTAAGATATGCCTAGACTGAAGATGGAAGAAGAAGTCTAAGGATTCCTATGTCCCTTTTAGTACATTAAAAAAATCATAGTTTGACTAACTCCCATATGTGAGCCAATTTTCAAACTGCTAAGGAAGAATCAACCGGTAAAGTGGAATGAATAGTATCATAAGGCCTTTAAGAAGATAAAAGATTATCTAACCAAATTATCGATACTAAAAACCCCTAAGCATAAAAAGCCATTTATTTTATATTTAATAAGAGAGGAGAGGTCAATGGTAGCAATGTTGGCATAAAAACATGAGCCATGAAATGAGCATATTATGTATTACCTTAGTAAGAAACTACTCCTTTGTGGAGAGAGGTACAATTAGATATAAAGGACATGTCTAGCACTAGTATGGGTCATGAATAAGTTAAGGCACCATTTCCAATCATACTCTATTAAAGTGGTTTCAAAGCTATACCCAATCAAGTATCTACACCTAGTTAAGTATCTATATGAGGCCCTTCCTTGATTGGAAAACTAGCTAAATGACTGATTCTCCTTACACAGTTTGACATCAAATATGTAATCATAAAGGTGATTAAGTGTTTAATATTTATAAAATATTATACCAACATATACTAATAAAATAAGGATATAAACCTCTTTAGTTTCGAGATGAAGGGTTAGAAGTGATATAGCCTCAAGGATGAATAATGTACTTTGACAAAGTCATAAATAAGAAAAGGACTACTATTGGGGTAATTTTGGTGTCACTAAAAGGTGAACTATTCCCTATGGCCATGAAACTAAACTTCAGGGTGACTAATAACATGGTCAAGTACAAGGCTTCGCACTTAGGTTGGAATTGTTGACGTAGAAAAGGGTGAAAATAGTCGAGGTATTCAGGGATTCATTGTTTGCCAATTCTTCAATAATTTATGAGTGTGAATTGAAAAAAAAACATTTGAGCCCACATTCAGCACACTTGAAAAGATTGACTTAAAATTTATAGAGGTTCATATTTCATCACCTTCTTTGAGAAGAGAAAGTGATGGCTACTGCTTTAGCCATCTTAGTTTCTATTTAGAATGGACCAAAGAAGATGCCAATAAAGTCGTTGATCATGTTTATGTCCACAGTGCCATATTATGTTGATGGTAAGGTGATGTAGGTATCATTAGAAAATTATCCATGGTATTATGATGTGCGATTATATTTAGAAAGAGGGAAGTACCCTAAGGGGGTCAAAAAGAAGGATAGGGACATAATTCATAGGTCAGCATCACAATTCATAATTTATAATGGCATGGTGCACTAAAAATTCCCAGATAGGGTTCTCTTAAGATGTTTGTCACATAAGATGTCTAATAGAGAAGAAGCGAGCAATGTATAAAATAGGTATATAGAGATTCGACATATGAATAGGAAATACTTGAATAGAAATTTTAGAGGATGGGTTACTATCGGATAATAATAGAGCAAGACTGCATCAAAGTTGTCAAAAACTATCATACAAGCTAAGTCCATGGTAGCCTTAATCACTACCTCTGATGGAGTTATAGAATTTGACTTCACCTTGCCCATTCATAGTTTAGGGTATTGATATAATTAGAAAAAATCATATAGGCTTCTACAAGGGAAATAAGTAAAGTATGGTAGTAATGGATTACTTTGTGAAATGGGCAAAAGCTTAATCATTCATCAAACTAGGGACAAACAAATGGCTCCACTTATAGAAAATAATCTCATTTGTTGTTGTGGGGTGCCATATCATATTGTGATATACAATAGTGTTCATTTCCAAGCTAAGGTCAAGATAACCTTAAAAAAGTATGAGGCGACCCATCACAAGTCATAATCTTACTGACCATAAACTAATGGGGCAATTGATGTGGCTAATAAGAAGTTCTTTTCCATATGCTCAATGATGTTCTGAATCCTAAGTATCATGAATGAAGTCTCAAAGTTAGCATCATAGGAGGAAGAGGCCTTAGTAGAGAATATGTGATACATATAGCAATCAAACCTAATAGCCTTCACTTTATCCAATAGATGTTAGGTCAAGGGTCATTTAATGAAAGTAAAAAAGAATCCCACAGTGTCTTATGGGCCTAAATTGACAGCGGACTCTAGTTGGATCATAAAAGGTACTTGATGGTAGAGTTAGGATAATCATGCACCCTTCATAATTTCTTAACGTGACCTAAATGAGTCTCCTCTAAGGATAAGTCTAATAGATGTCAAAATCTATAACATGAAAAAGCCATTCGACCCATTCAACTATGGTGGAGGTAGGCCTTGACAGATGATGGTTTGAATGGTGCTATGGGAAATCACATCTCGTGTCCATAGTTAAAACTTCTAATAAGCCCAACTTTTCTTATAGCCATATCTAAAAACAAGAAGAAAATAGAGAAAAGCTATTAGGTTGTAAACTTGAAAGTATGGCTGAAGTAAAAATATGCAACTCAATGGATTGAAAACCCATAAGGTCGATCAAGGAAAACATTAGGATAATAAAAAAATAGCAAATCATACAATATAAAAAATAAAATAAAGGTCATAGTAGAAATCTATACCTGAAGCAACAATGGGCTCCCTAAGAAAGAATTACTAATTTCCAAGTGATACTTTATCTAAACCGATAATGGTCTCACCATAAGAATTGATGTCTAGCATAATTTCATCGATAAGAGGTAATCTCTCCATCATCCCTTTGCAGTAGAAACTATCCCATAAGGGCAATTGTTCAAATATAGGATTGTGTCGCCTTAACATAACCTTTAGAAAGATGAAAAGTAAGAAATGAGGATATGAGAATCTTCTCCTCACTTAAGGTGTACACAAGTACTATATGATATCATAGATCAAATAACTCAATCATTTTATAAATAAGTGGGTAACATAAGTGTGGTAATGCATTATGGTCGGCACATATGATAGGATAATGCAAAATGGCATTATATTATTCTAGGAGTAGGGAGATCTCAATATCTCCAAAGTGAAAAAAAGGTGGTTGGGTCCTATAAATCACAAGCAGCCAAAAGAAAATCTATGTTGATTCAAATAGATGAAAGGTAATAAAGGGCTCTAAAACCTACCAAGATAAATCAGACAACCTCTAAGGTAGGAGAGACTTCAAAAATGCCTTAGTCATGATGGAAAAAGTGAAGGTGGTAGATCTGGGTGTGAAAATTAAGGATGGGGTATATATATAAGATAAAGAATAGGTGAACAGTACTTAACAACTATAAACAATTATATCTATATGTATAGACAACCGTTTCTACATAACTTTTAGTAGAGTCTCCCCTGCATGTTGAGCATCTGAATTATTTCATACTTGTTTTAATAGATACATACATGTACAGATAAGTGAGAAATCAAACCATTGCACATTCAAATTACAAATCAAATGCCATAATTAAAATTAGACATCCATATCCAAGAAAGGTATCAAAGTTCAACAAAATCAAAGCAGAAACACCACCAAATATATCCTTAAGTCCTAACTATTCAATTAAATTATCCAAGTAAAAAAAGGGATTTTTTAATATCGCCTAAATATTCATCCTACAGTATCAAAAATTATCTTATAGTAACAATATATTAAACAAGTATAAGAAAAGAAGATAAAACAATCCTAAGAGTTGAAGTAGTGACAAGTGGTTCAATCCTCATCCTCCAAGGTGATAGTGTAACCGTCCGACTCTATCTGCACTATTTAGAATTTAGTCTTAGCTAGTTATTGCTATGTCTCCAGTAATTTTTGCTTCAATCATTGGACCATCTCTTCCAAAATACACATAAAGGTTATAATGGACAAGACACAAGTTTACACACTAATACAATTATAAACATACATACATGACTTGCACTTCTTTTTTATTAACCTAGACCTTTCAAGTATACTAAGTAATAATCCTCTTAAGTGTAATAATGAGGTTGAACATGGCCTTAGCCTAAATGTGAGGAATCCACAAAAGTGACACTACATCAATAATAATAATTAAGAATAAATAAAAGACACAATAATATAAGTTTTCTCTCATGATACTCTTTCATCTCAAATAGATCATCATCAATTACCACAAGTTGGAGTGTCTCCATTGGTACTTTCTATTTATCAGTTATATTAGCAAAGGTCTCCACCATTTTTCAAAATCTCATTGATACACTTATTCACCTCCTTGGCAATCCTCTCTTCCATCTTGCCATTGAAGTCAATAATCATCTTTTTTAGGGCCTAGGGTGGTATGGTTGGCTCCATGATTAGGTCAAATTTTTATCTTAGACTCGGTGCCTTACTCTTTTTGGCAAGCCAATTGCCCCTTATATTCCAATAGGGTTTTGATTGAGCTATGATGACTATAAGACAATGGTATTAGTATGATGCATGAACATGTAATCAAAGCATGTATGCAGGTCATACATAAATCAATTTACAAAAGATCCTCCTAACCTTTTCCTTACGACACAAAATGTCTAGTGGCTCTTTCTTAGGTATAGTCTCATTCTTATACCGTTATGGGGTAAAGAGTTTGTAGGGTCACCTTGAATTGGGAAGAGTTATAGTCCTAAAAGAACATATATACGAAGGTAGTAAAATAAAAAAACCATTTACATTATTTGAAAGAAAATGTATAAGAAAGGAAAGATATCCATTTAAGGAGAGAGGGATGTACATAGAAAACATTTACATGGTGTGGAAAGGGATACATAAGTATTTACTCATTGTGGCTAGTTACATCAAAAGGGGTAAGGTTACATTTTTGCTTACATTAGGGATACCTAACCATGTTCTTTAAGGACTTTTGCTTTCCTTTGAAGAATAAATGCAAACAAGTGGTATACCCTACTTCAAGGTGTTATTGGCTCCTACATGTGCCTATTGGTTAAGAGGGTTGTTATAGTTAATGGCTCTCATAAATCTGGGGGGTTCCCCCATTTGACGTACCCAGAGGTACTAGGCTTATGAGTGATGAATCCTTCTCACAATCTCTTAAGCCTAAATAACGATTAAGTCTCAATTTTAGAGAACCATCAGTTTGTCTAAGGGCAACCTAGTGCTCATGGTGAAGTGCAGAGGCTACATGAATGCAATGGACTTAGTCACTAACAATTTTAAAATATTGAAAGTGAACCAAATATTGAACATGAAGTCAATTTTGAGCCTATAATGGAGTCACCACTATGAGCACCTTGATTTTTGTTCAAACTAGTGGAATATTGCTTGTGATTCCATCCTTTTATCAATCAATAGGGGATCGAGAAAAAAGGGTTCTTTACATTCGTAATGGCCCTAACATTTGGTACATGTTTGGAACAATATGTGATCCATTTAGGCCATGTGCAATTCAAAACCCTAAGTATAAAGTGAGAGTCATTGGGGGACCAAACACAGGATAATATGTTGGTTCTATTCCTAAGAAATGTAAAGTCACCACTTGAATTTGGTTGGGACAAGAATCTAAGGCAAAATATGAACCTAATCTAAGTTAATTGAAAGGCCCGTTTCATTTTCACCCTATCAAAGATTGGGTTCAAAAATTAGGTACAACTTGAGGAAGAGGTTAAGTACCCCCAAACCATCTAGATATTGGGATCCAACCTTCAAGCATCTTTAATTTACTTTTAATATTTTAACTAAATTATTGATTAGTTTGATTAATGGTCTTAAGCATGCTTTTAGCTCAACCAAGCCAACCAAATCATTCCATCAATCTAAAGAGGAGTAGGGCAATGGATCATAATATATGGATCATCACATATATCTATACATCCATTTAAGCATGATCAACTAACAGGGGGAGGCGATTTATGCATCACAACATAGGGGCTATCATACATTGTCCATACACGCCACAAATCACAATCATTCATAATCATATAGGATGATGGTCAAGAACAAATTCATGGTTTAACTAAAGTAAGAACACCTATGCCTAAAGGAAAAGAATAAATTAGTGATCAAATGATAAAAGGAAGGAAAAAAGTAAATGAATAAAACATATAAACAAAACCTCATTACCATGTCTCCCATGTAAAGGTACCTAAACATGCATCAAAATCTACAATGAACATAATCCCATATTATAAATCAATAAGCTAAACAAGATCAAAATGCATGAACCATGAGTATCAAAAGAGGTAACCATGCAATGCAAGGCAGTTAGAGGATGTTGAATGACCTAAGGCAAAACTCATTTCAAAAGATATCCTAGGGTTCATGAACTCTCCCTCTTATTACTCATAAAACACAAGGCATCCATAGGCACTACTAACCATCATAAAGGTTTTAATGCAAATCAAAGTGAGGAATTGTATGGCCAAAGCATTATTCACATGATATAGGCATGAACACAAACATAAGAAGAGCTCTCAAAATCCTTAGAACTATAAGTTCCTTACTTGGTCGCTACCCTAAAGTGATTAAAATATAATCAAAATCATCATTAAACCAAAATGAAAAAAAAAACAAACATTAGCATAAGATAAAATATGAAAACCATTTCAAATTGTATCAAAACTCTATTTTTTAAGTGAATAGAGGTCTTGGCTATTAGGTCTCATCCTATTCTACCAAAGGAGTCATAAAAAATCACAAAAAAGTAACAAAAAAATATACGACAAGGAAAGGAGAAATTTTTGCAAGACTGTATTTAGAAAAGCAGGGCTTTACAACCCACTGTGGGGACTATACAACCTATTCTAAGGTTGTATAACCCTAAATTTTGGGTTTTTGAAAATAAGAAGATAGAAAAAAAAAAAAAGGAAGAAAAAAAGGTATTGGGGGTTTCCTAAATGTCCTTAAGTATTCTTTCTCCTCAGTGACCCACTATATGTTTTACATCCTCTAAAATGCTTATGAAATGGGCCAAAAGATATAGATTAGGCCTTGTTCTACCTTGAAATGAGTTAGATTTTCTATTCTAAGTATGATTTGAGGGGAAATTTTGGCAAAGTTTTATTAAAGTTTTCCGAGTCACCATTTCTATTTTTAGGTGATGGATGGGTATATAAAGACAAAAAATGGTTCTAGTTGTAGAGTGTTTGTGTCCAATCATAGATAGGGAGATGAATCTCCTATAATTAAGGTTCACATATAGGATGTATAGCCAATAATGGACTATACATCTATCTATCAGGGTTATATAGCCCTAAGGATTTAGAAGGGACCAATTCCAGGAGGTTCCCCATTAAGGTTTAAATGAGGGTTGTATAACCCAAGTAAGGACTATACAACCTTGTCTTCTAGGTTATACAACCATGCTAAGTGGGTTGTATAACCCATTGAACTAGGCAGGCAGGTTGGGCTCTAGTTTTAGGTTGTGTGTTGGGCTCTTTCAAGGTTTCCTATATCCTTATTTATCCTCCTTTGGCTTTTTTGCATTTCAATTTTGGGGAATGTATTCAATGATTTTCATCATTGGGCTTTATTTCTTGAGGACCAAATAAAATGTTTACACTAACATACCTTAATAGCCATCGAAGATCTAACACCTAACTTAGCTTATACGTTAGCTTCAATAATCTTTCTTAAATTTTGTTAACATATCTTTTAACATAACTTCCTTCCATATAAAATATGGACATAATATTCATCATGGAACCTCTAATTCCATTATTCATGTATGTTCATTAATCATCATTTCATACATATGCTTACTTGCAAATCTTATATAACACTTACTACCTTATTATGACTTAGCATTTGTCACTTTCATATCTCTTATTCATTCTTTTTAACTCATATTATATCTTAACTAATATCATTAAATCATTAAAATTTTTACCATTTTCAATCAAATTTAGCATTCTCATACTCATCACCTAGGTGATAAAAAAAAATCCTCATTTATGAGAGACCTTAAGAACCATGTTTTGGGTCATACAAATGGTGATTGAAGGATGTGCCTAATCCCATTGTGCTTAATTATGGTTGTTTGATATCCATGATCTCCCCACAACATGTTGCTTAATCCCCCTCCCTTTAAGATTGGTTAGGATGATACTTTTATATGATTAGTTAGATTGCACCATAAACATGCTTAAGGGAATTAATATGGCAAATTAATAATAAGGTTAAATAATAAAAAGTGAACCAAAGATGTTCAAAGGCCGAATCATAATATATTGGCAATTTTGAGGTACTTAACCTTTTCCCCAAGTTGTACCCAATTTTTGAACCTAATCTTTGATGGGTAAACATGAATTGGGTCTTTTAAATGACTTAGTTAGGTTCAAATTTCATTCTTACCCAGTTTATTATCCTGACCAAAGTCAAGTAGTAGCTTCATATCCCATTAGGGATAGTACCATTGTATTGTCCCTTTTTGGTCCCCCATTAACAACAAAAATTGAAAAAAGGCTTCAAAGTTATGTAAGGCCTTAGGGATCCTTTGTTTATCCAAACACGAGCCATATTTGAGGTCATTACCAATGTATGACCCTTGTCCTCTTGATCTTCCATTGATCGACAAAAAGATGTGTAAATACTATATTTTAGGCCATAAGATGCAAGCTCAATGATGAAAATCACTCAACTCATTCCCAATAATGCAATGGGAATTACAAAAAGAAAAAGGGCAAGGCCTTAGGAAATATTTAGTTGAGCCACAAGACCAAGCCTAAGTCTATAAAACCAAACCTAAGCCCACAATACTAAAAGCTTAAATGCTACCAGCCCAAGTTTAATTAGGATGTACAATCCACTGAGCATGGTTGTGTAACCCTAAACTTTGCTCTATAATAATACCTTAAACCCTAACCCTTAGAAGATTTTAGAACCATGTCTCCTTAAACCCTACAGTTGTACAACCATGGAAGTAGGTTATACAACCAACTTCTTAGTTATATAGACTTCTAAAAAATCTAACTCTATAACTTTCATGGTTTTCTTTATGATTAGATGCAAACACTATGCAACCAGGACCATAACAAGCTCTAATGCACCCTTCTTTTTCTATAAATGCCATACCATTTAAAAGTGGAAGAGGAGGCATGGATAACCTTAGGGAAACTTTACCAAATTCTCTTCATAAACACCCCTTAACCTAAAAAACACCAACCCTACTTCATCATCACTCAAACCTAAGGTAGAACAAGGCCTTTTGTATTACATTCTTGTGCATTCCATTGTATTTTGGAGGATAAGATTAACATAGCAAGCCTCTAAGGGCAAGATAACACACTATAAGCATCCAATAACCCCCTTCCCTTTTTTATTTCTTCCTTTTTCTCTTTTTTTCTTTCTTTTCAAAAACGTAATCTTTGATTGGTGTACAAACTTCATGCAATCTATATAACTAACATTGTGGGTTGTACAAACCGTAAATAGCCTAATTTTGACTATAAACATAATGAAATTTAACTTTACTTCTCATTCAGATTTCACTAGTCCCATATTGTTCTCTATAATTCTTGCGAGTTCCATTAGTAGAATATGGATAAGTTTTGTGACCTAAAACCCATATTCAATCAAATGATGGAATGATGACCAATTTAGAAGATTGTCTTATAGATTCTCATGCATCAATACTTTTTGTTCATTCATCTTATGCTTATTAGGACATGTAAGTTTCTATTTTAACTTCATTTTTTTAATCATCAAGTGAGGAATTAAACATTCTAAGGACTTTGAAAGTCATGTTATGGTTGGTAGTGTAATGATCGTATTCATATTTGCTCTGATACTAATAAATGTAACAATCGTATTCATATTAGCTTTAATACCATTAAATGTAACAGCCAATTCATATTAGCTTTGATACCAGTAACTATAATAAAAAAAATTTTTCCCACAATCTATAATGCTACGATCGATACCTATTATAGCATTCAACATTCGGGATTTACCCGTCGGCCGTGTGATGTCATACACACTGGGACTTACATCTCTGCCCCGCGTATGCTTGAGGCCTCTCTGATACCAAAATTGTAACATCTAAATTCATTTGTCAAACCAATAACTGTGATATCCATTGTTCTCATTTGTAAATCAGCTTTGATACCACAAATTGTAACGTCACAATGTGGCTACAGCCGGTACCTATCAGAGCACTCAATATTCGGGATTTGCCCGTCGGCCCCACGATGTCATGGATATCGAGATTTGCAAGTTTGCCCCGCGTGTGCTTGAACCCTCTAATACCACCAACTGTAACTATCGTCTTCAGTTACAAATCATGGCATTTCATATTTGAAAATGCATACACATTAAGGTTTATTCATCATATATATAATCTCATATGTATTTAATTTACACATGTGTTAACTAATGTTAGGACCAATGACCATAATTAGTTCCTATCAAATGTATGCACATGACGCAAGGAGAGAGAGTTGGAATTCAGCCGATAACCTGTGTTTCATGTGTCTCTATGCAAAACTTTATATACCAAAGTATCCAAAGTCTATGCTTCAGTATTTGAAAAATAATTGCGATTTGGTGAGTCGCGACTCAGTGAATAAAAACAATAATCAAATTCTCATGGCATAATATATAATCAAATATCATCAAGATACATTACAAGTATAACAATTGACTATGCAAGTGCAAATGCAATAGCTTTGTTTTTGTCGTGACCGAGCAAGGCAAACATTGCTCCCGGGATATTCATGTGATTCATGTAACATATGATTTGGGACCTATTGGTCCATCCTCCTGTAATTTGCAAGTGTTTGACAAGTCGGTCACAATGCCCCTTTTTAGTTCCATGTGCAAGTGCTTATTCACAAATGATATGCCAAGTAATCATTAAGAGCATTTAATTCTTACTTGGCCTGTATTTCCATGTAACATGTAACAATTCAATCATTCATACATGTAATAGAACATAATCATATTATACCCATGTAACATGTAACCATTCAATCATTCTCACTTGACTTATATTTTCATGTAACATGTAACAATTCAATCATATATACATGTAATAGCACATAATCATATTATAAAATTATCATACTCACACATTGAATCAAATTATGGTTTTTACTCACACACATTGAATCCAATTATTGTTTCTACTCACCTTTTGAAGCTACTGACCTTTATGGTAGGGCTTCTTCAAAGTATTGAGACCCTAGAATTTGATATATACATGGTTACAAGTATGTCAAAATTATTATGAATGCTTGGTGCATGATCCATGCAAGTGGACCTATGTTTATGCATATATTTCTTATATGGCAACCTGAGCTCGCTATATGTTCACAGCAATAACTCTAGATATACTCATCCAATTGACTTGATTCTTTTTTTCAAAAAAACTAGACACATAAACCCACAACATATTCAAATTTCAAATCAATACCAGACACACACAAAATGTGGTGAATTTTTAAATGTTGCCCTGTTGCAGTGTCTTTTCAGTCTGAATAGGTCTTACTCTCTTGAGTGTATCTCAAACTGTACACATCTAATTGTAATGATAATCTACCAGCAGTTACAAAACATATGAAGGAACATTTTTTATGCCTTACTGATTGTCTAATTCAGTCTATAAGGTCACCAAAACAAAGGACCAATCTAAGGATGTGCAGGTTTGTAACATGTTGCCAACCAGTCATGATGAAGGGACAACATCTCAACATCCTTGCCGAATTTGGCAAACCTATTTCACAGGTATGTA